>CAUYSK010056436.1:0-23864 GCA_963575035.1 Avahi laniger
TATAACATCTGTCACATTAGATTTGCTTGGTCTATATATCTCTCTCTGGAATAATAGTGATTTATGCAAATTGCTTCTCACCGCAATTTATATCAGTGTAAAGATGCCACCAGATATATGGAGGATTTTATTTGCTTCAAACTGAATATCTGTTTAATTGTATTTGTCAGTAAATGAAAATACTACCCTCTGGCATATCTGTTTAGATATAATGGTTAATTTATTTTTTGGTTTTATAACTTCAGCCTCTTCCACTTGTTAGGTACTTTTGTTTTTTTTATTTCAGCATAATATGAGAGTACAGATGTTTAGGTTACGTGTGTTGCCCTTTCCCCCCCTCTCCCCCTCAGTCCAGGTTTCAAACATGTCCATCCCATTGCGTGGTGCACATTGGACTCTTTGTGTACACACATACCCGTCCTCTCCTCCCTCCTCCCCCCTCCCCCTGCCCAAGATCTAATAGATATAATTCTGATATATGCACTATGAGTTGATCCGTTAATACCAATTTGATGGTGAGTACATGTGGTGCTTATTTTTCCATTCTTGGGATACCTCGCTTAGTAGACTGTGTTCCAGCCCTTTCCAGGAGTATATAAGAGGTGCTAGATTTAAATAGTTTTTGTTTTATGTAATAAATAATAAACGCTCTTTGTAGAAAATTTAGGATAGTACAAGTAATAAAATAAAAGTCACAACCCAGATGTAATTACTTAAAATTACTACATATGGCTCCAAATACACACACTTACACACAGCACACACCAAAAAGTGATTATAGTGTACATATATTTTTGTGACTTCCTTTTTCACTTACTTTGCAAATAGTGCTTAAGTTAACTATAATTCTTTAATTGTGTTTAAAGGCTGAATTGCAGATTCAATCTATTTTGACAATACATTTTTTTCAAGTGTTTTATATTGTATATGTTATATATACCAGAATATATATTATATTACAAAATTAGTACATTTTATAAGAGACACAGCAATGGAAAACATCACTTGGAGGCTGCACTTCAGAAATTGAGAACCATAGAAGTATTTTAACCCATGAACTGGTGATATGATATATGGGATAGGGGTGGGAAGATTGTTTGGGGAGAGAATAAAAGTGCCAAGGAGACTCTTTCAAAGCCTCTAGCAACAATTCAAAGGTCCATAAATCTTAACTTCCTGACTTCCCGCAAAATCAGGCAGGCTGCGGTGGGAGAGTGAGAGGAAGTTGAAAGATAGAAAAAAT
Organism: Avahi laniger; assembly: GCA_963575035.1. NCBI lineage: Eukaryota > Metazoa > Chordata > Mammalia > Primates > Indriidae > Avahi > Avahi laniger. The sequence goes on from CAUYSK010056436.1 coordinate 1,244, forward strand.
TAGATAGTTACTAGCTTTGAGGATGAATTCATAGTGACAAGTTCCCTGGCCAAGGTTTGCCTTTCAGCGGGAGATAACTTCCAGGAGAGAGAACACACACATGCACATGCATACATATATTATATGTGTAATTTTATAGTATATAATTCCATGATATTTAATTTTTTGACATTGCCAATAGAGAATGTACATATATAAAGGAGTGGTCTTAGGGCTTATAGGTTGAGAAGACGAGGAGGCTGATAAGGAGCAATGAATGAGACAGGAAGAACACTAGGACAGTGTAGTACCCTGTAAACCAGGAGAAAAACACATTTCATATCCAAAATACTGAATGGCTTTGTGATATTATAGTTGAGTCAGGAAGTATGAGGACTGAAAGATTTTCAAATACTTGAATGAATGCTTGATTAAATAATTCCAAAAGTTAAAAATCCTAATGGGGAGATTAACTGTGTTCAGTTTAAATAAAAATAGGCTGTTTAAACAACTTCTTTTCTTCTTTCCTTATTTCTGTTATCTCCTTATTTGGCAGTTTAGTTGACAATTCAGCAAATCTATTGACTAGGCTCTTATTTGTTTGGGTTCTGTCTTGCCCAGCACTCTCATGGTACCCCACTTATAAAATGTTGATAATAATACCTTCCATTTAGGATTAGCAGATACAATGTTGGCAAAGCACCTAGGAATCTTGGAATGAAATACTCCAGGAAGACACAATAGGTTATTATTATACCCAGCACTACTCTCTTTCATATTCAAAGATTGCTTATTTCTCATCTACCCTAGAGCTTTAACAGGGGCTTCTGGGAGGGCAAGTTCTATTCTCCTGCTATCTAGTAGAATGTGATAACTGCTAACTTTGCCAGTGAGGCAAAAGTAGCCAAATCCAGGGCATCTCTTCATCTCCTTGGAGGGTTCCAAAAGGGACAAGGCACACGGCTGCTCAGTATTTGGCAAGTGGAGAGGTCTGAACACGGTCTTTCATGAAGACTGAGAATGGAAACAAAAACTCCAAGGGAATCTTGCAACCATGGGTAGCCCATGATTTTCGATGCAAGCCTAAGGACCCAGTCAGCTGGGGAAAGAATGCCAGACCTACACTTATCTTTTCTGCTACACCCACAGGCTCCAGGCATTAAGTTGTTCTTCAGAATTACTTTTGAAAATAACAGAGCTCTATAGCCAGCACTGTGTCACTTAAGAGAAAAATAAGCAAACCATCTGAACAATTTTGGCTGAAGCATTATATTTGGTTTAAGTGTACCTTTTCAGGAAAAGGCAGGTTTCATTTTGCTTGAGTTTTAAGGACTTCAGAAAAGGAATATGAAAGATAAAGAGAGGATGATAAATAGAGATTGGTTTATTTTTAAAATGTAACAATATTTTTTAAAAGGGCCACAGATGCCTTATTAATTGACTACTAACCTATTTTTGCAAGGTACTGTAAAAAAAAAAAAAAAATCAACATACTTTCCCCCAAAGCACAAGGGCATTCTCTACCACCTTGTCTGCCACACAAAACTGAGTGTCAGGAGAGCCAAACATCTGGGTGGGAGGAGGATAAAAATATCTGGGACACCACCGCCATATGTTGCAACAAAATGGCCAGCCCCATTCATCCGGGCTTTGTTCATGCTTTATATTAACGGGCCCAGTGAGGGTAACCAGGCAGCCAACTAGCAGCATATGCTGCTCAGACTGCAGCTGCCCTGATTCCACTTCCAGAGGCAGCGCAAAGGCAGACGTCACCCCGTGCTCAACCACCTAAACTGTTACAGCACCAGGCACTTGATCAAACTCCCGCATCTTGAGATGTTCACTTTAGCTGCTTCACCAACAGACAGACACAACTTTTTGAATGATGTTGACGGTTTTTAAGAGAGCTGTAAAGATGGGAAGATGTGACGAGAGGATTATGCATATTGTTCCATCTGCATTGATTTATTAGATAATCCTCAGTTCAATTTCCCATTGGCTCTCCAGCACTAATAGGATAAAATCCAAACCTGCTCTGTAAGGGCCACCGTGAGGACATTAGTCTCTAATTCAAACGAAACTGGAAGAGATTAGAGCATTCACAGCAGAGGAGACGTAAGTGCTGACTTAAAATTTACAAAGATCACTCTGGCTGCTTAGTGGAAAAACAGATCGTGGGGGCAGACACAGAGAGAACAAATAAAAGGTATCAGCAATTACAATATATGCACAACAATTGTGCAAACAATTCAACTGTCCTCTTAGTTCACACCAGTTAATGCAGGGATGTTATAAGGGAATGAGGAGATTAAGAAGAGGGGAAAGGGGAGAAAACACATAGAGATCCATATATATTTTGGCTTAAGCTTGCTTGTTTATTCTTACCTCTCTGTGCTCCCCAGTGTTAGTTACAATAAGATGAGTCTCTTCACTGCTCTCATTGCTCTTAATATGTCAAGGCTATCCTTACACTGAAAATTGGTTCCTTTTGTTTTTCCTACTTAAAATCCTTTCCTCTGCTTAGTTAAACCATATCTATATTAAATTTTCTCACTCAAGCCCTACTACGTAAATAAAATCCTATGTCTTCACTATAACCTGGGAATATCTGTAGATCGTAATCACATCCATAGTTTATATATTTGTCCTCCCAAAATAAATGGTTACTGTAATCCAGCCTATATTAGCAATGTGGACAAAAATTAGATAGTCTCATTTATTAAGAAGAGTAACAATGATAATTATTAAGCATAAACAAGAGGCTTTGGGAAGCCCCTGAGAGGGCTTTTCAGATGGCTTAAGGTATCTATTCATTAATTCATTTGACTTTTAATGAGAGTGTATATATGGACAACAGAGATTCAAAGGCACATAAAACGTGGCTCCTGTCCAAAAGAGTGTCAGTCTAAGGAAGTAGGAGTGTGACCAAAGGAATAAAGACAAACTTCTTGGCTAGAGAGGAAGAAAAGCTTCCTAGAAAATGCTCCAATCTAGGCATACGGGGTTGGCAAGAGTTAGCTGGGCAGAATCTGTCAAACCGGCATCTCTCCTGTGCTGAGAGCCTGGAATGTAGTGCGCAAGGGAAATGGTGTTGACCCAAATGATCCATGACTCAATAGAGCTATTACAGATTGAACGCATGTCTGAAAAGAGCCTTCAAGGTTTGAACAGGAAGAGGCTCAGACACCATCTGCCAGAGGCAGCCCAAACTGTAATGCACTAGCTGAGCTAGAGGAGTAGCAGCAGGGATTTCAGAGAGCTAGACTCCAGCACAGCGAAGACCGGCACTGCTCCCTTGAGGACTTTAACTACAGCTGGAGTTCCCAACTTGCCCAGCTCCAAAGGAAGTGCTAGCTGATCGAAAGCCTCACTGAAAGGTTGCTAGGGATGTAAAGGAAGAGAAAAAAGGCCCAGACCTCTGAGGCTAGAAGAACTATGGCATTAACTGTTCCAGAGCTCAGGGGAAGGCTGCCCACTTTTACTCCAGGCCAGGCAGGGGTGAGCTCCTGTTGGAGACTGAAGGCATTTTTATTTTTTAAATTATATTTTTTGTTGGGTTCAACTTTTTTTGATAGCTGTGTGTTATTGCTGGAAGTCAGAGTAAATCATGTTGCTCTAGTTAATGATGGGAGCAAGAACCATGAGTGGGCACTTATTATCCAGGGGTCTTTCTTTTTCCCCCACTAAATGAAGTGGCCCAAGACAGCATTAGGTCAACCTACATAATGGTTTCACATACTCATACTGTAATCACAGATCTCACTACTTTGTCCCCTCTCTCTACAGTCTATTTTCTGCAGAGAAGCTACAATGATCCTTGTAATATCGAAGTGAGAGCCTGTTTTTTACTCTGTTCAGAACAGTCCAATTATTTCGCCTTTCATTAGGAGTAGAGGGCAATGCCCTTACAGTGGCCCTCAAGGATCCACACTCAACAGGAGTCACTGTACATTGACCTTACCCCTGGCAACTCTCCTGTTAGCTCACTTTGCCCCTGATGCAATGACCTGCTGTTTTTAAAAGCTAGGCATGGTTCCACTTCAGGCCCTCACACTTCTTGTTTGCTTTGCCTGATCTGCTCTTTCCTAAGTTGTTTCTGTGGCTAACTCGCATTTTCTCAGTAAGTCCTTCTTTGACCATCCTCAAAAATACAAAAACAAATCAAAAAACAAAGCAACAAAACTACGACTGCCACTCCTCAAATGCTTTTCTCTCCTTTATTCTTCTCCAAATTATACTTTATATGTACTCATGTATTCTGTTTGTTGTCTGTATCTTTCCACCAGAATTTAGCCTCCAGGAGGGGAGGGACATGTGTCTTTTTTATCCACTGCTCTTTCCGCAGAGTCTAGAACAAAACCTGGCTAAGAGGGGATACTCAGTAAACATATTGGAAAAGATAACACCTTGTCTATCTTACTAGATTGGAAGGCTCTGGAAGATAAGAAAACAAACATTTTATATGTCTTTTATGTGCTCCACAGTGTCTCACACGGAGATGGATCCGGACTGATTATGAAGGCATATATTCCTTGTCTGATCAGTCAAAATTCTTAAATCTTTTTTTCTGCCTACTCATAATTTATCAAATAAAAAATAAGAATTTGACTTTTTTTATTTTACTTTCACCAAGGTCATATTAATAATCAAAGTAAATATCTATTTTTTAAATAATTTTTTTATCCATATGCCTTGGAAATAAAATTGAGATCAAAACAATACTGGTTTTTCAAACCTATAATGCTATTTTATAAGTTGCTCCCTTTATATTGATGGAACTCAAAGTGCTAGAGAACTGGAAATAAGGAAGTAGTACAGAAGCCAGAATGAACTTATTATTGGATTCCCTAATATTCTGGATTCCTCATTTATAAAATGAGGGAATTAACTCATAACTAAATGATATTTATTAAGTTACCACGAGAGTTAAGGCCTAATGTATAAATTATCCCAGTTAGTCTTAAAATAGGTCTGTGAAGTAGCTACTACTAATAACATTTAAACATGCAAAAACAAATTTAAAGGAAACAGCAACATGACCTAAGTTCTACAGCCAGTTATTTGGTAGAGCCTCAACTGGCAGCCTACTAGACCAAGGGTTGGCAAATTATGGCCATTGTCCAAAATATCACCAGCCTCCTGTTATTTTAAATAAAGTTTTATCTGAATACAATCACATTTATTTATGTATAATTACTGGCTGCTTTCAACACTACCATGACAGAGTGGAATAGCTGGAACAGAGATAGTCTGGCCTGCAAAGTCAAAATTATCTACTATATGACTCTTTATAGAAAAAGTTTTCCAAATCCTGTACTAGACTATAAGTTGTATGAAGAGGGCAGGGACTTTGTCTGTTATGTTCACTGCTGCATTCTCAGCACCTAGAAAATTACCTGGCACAGAGTGGTGCTGAGTAAATTTGTTTTGAGTGAATGAATCAATGACCCCAGATCTGGGTGACTCTAAATGATAAAATCTTTAGTTTGGTCCTTCTTTTCCATATACATTCTTTTTCTCTTAAGTCCCAAACTGGTTTTCTGTAGAGATCTGCTTAAACAAAAATCTCATCACATCAAACTACAAATAAAGTAGAATATATAAATAGATGTTCCATCTTCAACCTCAATCCTGCTACTGATTAACAAAAGGCCAGGATAATATCTCACCTTCAGTGAATTCCTCATAATTGCCCATCCCTTTAAATTTCTATTGTTCTCTTGAAAAGTAAGTTGAAAGACAGGGAGGAATTTTCATATTCATTCTCTGTTCATGATGTCCTAATCCACCTGCTTCCCTTTTTAAGTGATAGAAAGACTTTTCTATTGAGAGGCATTATTTATTCATATGTAGTAATAAAGATATTAATAAATGGTGATTATGTTATATCTCTTGTGATGATCTGAAAATTCAACTGTGTTTTTCCACCTTCTTTATATATAAAAATAAAGATGCTGTACAACTTAGCCAACAGTTCTGCTGATGCATCAGGCTGAAGGGGATCAGTTTCTCTTTGGCATAGCTGCAATTTCTTAGCCAGGAGGGAGTATTTAATTTTTTCGATTAGTTCAGCAGACAGATAAGATAGCTTTGCTCAGATTTCCTGTTTGAACAAGGTGATTTTTTTTTGACTTCATATTCAAGTTACTAAACCCATTATTTCTAAACATTTATTGGCGTGAACTACCCATAAAAAGGTAATGTCAAAGAAAATAAAGATTCATTTGATAAATTCTGAAGATTGTTGGGGAAATCACTCCTCCTCCATTCTTACTCTAGGCCATTCTGTTGGGTCTGATGCCAGTGTAGTCTTCAGAAATTAATCTCTCATCCAGTTCCCATAAACCACAGGGTTTCATCCTTAGAGCTGCATTGCCCTATCAGTGATGAAGACATGACCCAGGTCGGGCCATTGAAGGACGGGTCTTAGATATTTGCTCAACTGCACTCCTTGAGTTATAAATTTGCAAGAACTAAAATTCTGTAGTTTTAACAGTCATTTTAAAAATTTAAGGGGGACATACTGTCTGAGATTAAAAATAACTCAAATAAGAGTTAGGTCCAAAAGAGGAAAAATGCAAAAGAATGATTTCTGCTCATCTAGCTTGAGTCTCTGTAACTGGGTGTCCCTGAAGTTATTTCCTACTTACTTTTTGTGTCACAGTAAATTATCTATTTTATTAATAGTTAAGACAGGTTGATCTGGGCCTACCATTGGAAACTCAAAGAGCCTTGGCTAATTTAGAACATAGATCCATTTGAGGATTTTTCTTTCTGGAGAGTTCAAATGTTTAAAAAGAGAACCATGTTAGAATTGAACAAGAACTAAATTTGAAAACCGCTTTTCAAAATTGTATTCTTTCAATTACAGGAGTTTATTGAACTCTTCTATGGAAAGCTATAATAACATCTGTGTCCACCTACACTATAGGGTTACTGTGAAGATCAAATGAGACAATGAATATAAAAATTCTCCAGAAATTGAAAGTGTTGTGTAAAAGTAATGGTAGATCAAGTTCCTTTAAAACACATAGCAGGTCACTGTGTTTCATAAAAAGATGAATTGTCTAGTAGTCCTTTGTTTGAAGGGTCATTATGAAAGTACCAAGTGTCTCATTGTGAAGTCATGGAGTGCATGAATTTGACTTATGCCACAAGTTCTTAAGGAAGTTTTGTGTCATGGCATGAAAAACTGGGAAAAGTTCAAGGTAAGATCCAAATGAGAGCTTAATTTATTCCTTAATTCAGAAAACATTTAAGAGCACCAACTACCAAGTCAGGTACCAAAAAAGGCCCCAGAAATTTAGGCAGCAAAAACACTCCAGGTGCAGCTGGGGAGATAGACCAATATATAAATAAGTAAAATGTGATAAGATAAACACTATAATAGAGATAACAATAAAATACTATAGAAGCAGAAGGAAGGCATCCACTATCAATGCTTAAAGATACTGGGAAAAGTTTCAGTAAGAACTCGACCTTTAAGCTCTACCTAAAGGGATAAAATATGGTTCTCCAGGGAGACAGAGTTGAAGTAGATTCTGCAAATTTTAGACCTGAAGGTAACTGTAGAAATCATACAGGCTTTGAGCAACGGACAAATCTTATTGAATTTCTATTCATTTGTATTCCAATAACAGTTCTGCTGATAACTTCTTATGCGGACTTGCTAAGATTTCCTTATTTCTCTGGTCTTATGTCTCAATTTAGAAAAGAGAGAGGTTAGATAAACATTAGTATATGTTTCAGCTAAAAAAGCCTATTCTTTATGTCTAAAACTCCATTTTACAGATACAAAATTTTGAATACTAAAAAAGAAACTTGCCCAAAGAATGGATATGAATGTAGAAGACAAGAATAAATTCAGTCGTATGCTGTAATGTAAAATTGCTGCACTTGTCCAAAGTTATTCCATTTGAAATTAATCTCTTGTTATCTGCTTAATTTCTCTACAGATATTTTTATGATTGGTAGCCGGCCTGAGGCTCACAAGAAGTGAGTGCCTGATGAGCAATCAGGCATCTGGCTACAGTCTGTACTTTGTATACTTTTATGAATGGGAAACAGAACCGTTAATGACCGACTATACCAGGAATTACACATTTTTGTCATGACACCATAGGAATTTTTCCAATAGTTGGGGAAAATCACACAACTGTGATGACAAACAAGATATTACCTTGAAACATTCCCTAAAACTCCCTGTTGTGGAGCTTTCATTACTTTTAGGAACATAGATTTTAAGTAAATTACTGTTCTTGGTAAGAAGTTTTGGACTTTTGAATTAGCAAATCCTCTATGAGCTTTGTTCTGTCTTGCAGAATGATGTCACAGATGAGACCTATATTCTAGTTATTCACATATCACTTGGAGAAATATTTCTAAATTGGGAAGCAGCACTTTTAGTCAGATTCCAGGATATGTCAAAAACTCTCCAAATGCTCTTCTGCCCCAATAACCAGTTGGTCATTCTCAGTAAGGTATTCTGGGAGACAGAACAGTTTTTACACAGCAGATCTTCATCACTCAGCAGCAACTCACTAAATATTAATTTGATTGAAGTGTTATCATTTCATTCTTAATGAATACCTATGGGATTTATAGTGCAAAGGTAGCAATACATAGAAGGAAAATAAAAATTGTATTTTTATAATTTTTTGTCAGTGTTTTGCCATCCATCTTTCCAGTGTCATTTACATTTTGAGATTTAGTATAGCCTGAGCGTCATTAACTACCCTTCACCATTAACTGGTATTCTGGCATTATTCATTGTTTTAAAAAACATAATATATAAAATGTGAAATTTTGTAGGGTGTCAGAAAATTCACATTATAAAAGAGTTAGCTTCTAACGAAGATTTTCAGCTGAATTTTAGTCAATGCAACAACTTCTGTTCAAAACCTTACTATGGGGCTGGGCGCGGTGGCTCACGCCTATAATCCTAGCACTCTGGGAGGCCAAGGCGGGTGGATTGTTTGAGCTCAGGAGTTCAAGACCAGCCTGAGCAAGAGCGAGATCCCGTCTCTACTAAGAAAAAAAAAAAAAGGAAAGAAATTATCTGGACAACTAAAAATATATAGAAAAAAAAAATTAGCCAGGCGTGGTGGCACATGCCTGTAGTCCCAGCTACTTGGGAGGCTGAGGTAGTAGGATCACTTGAGCCGAGGAGTTTGAGGTTGCTGTGAGCTAGGCTAACGGCACTCACTCTAGCCAGGACAACACAGTGAGACTCTGTCTTCAAAAAAAAAAAAAAAAAACTTTACTATGGTAAAATCATTTAAGGAGGCATTACAGGGAATAAAAAGATGAATAATATTATCTGATATTTATTGCGTGTACCAGGCACTATTGAAACACTTTATATTAGTTCATATAGTCTTCCTATCAATGCTGCAAGGTAGAGAATATTATTATTAACCCATTTTTGCAGGTGAGAAAACTGAGGAGCAGAAAGCTCACATAAATTCCCAAAGTACCTAAGCAGTAAGTGAAAGAGCCTGGATTTGAACTCAGGCAGGCTAATACCAGTGCTTGTTCTTCTAACCCCTGTCTTGACATTTTCAATTATTAATGCTTAATGATTTTAGAATTATAGGAGTCACGACCATCTTACCTAATGCTTTCTCAATAAGTATCTATTGATCAATGTGTTTTGAGTTTAACTGAATTTATGTAGTCTCACATCAGTTATATAGATGATAATGAAACAAAAAAGAAAAAAAAACAATAATCACATACTATCCTCATTTGCCTAATTTTTGTTTGTTTATATGTGTTATCCTTGTTTTTAGGTGTATTATTTATCTGGATTAAATTGCCTGAGTTCAAAGGACCATTGCTAACATCCACTTAATTTTATATAGTACAGCTCTCTCAACAAACCAAGGGTGTTATTTTTTAATTTGTATTTTTATAAAGCATAAAAATGTCACACAAGGCTTGAGAAGTAAACATTAAGCACTGCTCGCTAACAAAGATGACTGAAAAAAATTATATTGTTTGAAAAGTAAGCAATTGGAGCTGGAATTTTGGATAATTTTCTCATCTAAGTAAATCCTTCTGCCTTCAACTGAAGGCTTCTGTGTGCATTAAGGCTGTATCACACACAGAGAAGAAAGTGGATCCATCTATTCATCTCAGTAGCTTTGTTTATGTGCTTCATTGCTAAAGCTCCACACCAGCAGCTAATGCTTTCTGGATGCTCCTGCCAAGTTACTACCACTGCAATTCCACAAGGCTCTGCCTTACTGATTGGAATGCTTCTAGAGAAATCCAAGGAGACACTCAAAACCTTAAAATTATGGAAGCTTTTGATCTTATCTTTCTCCAAACCTCTTAAGCATTCAGCTTTATTTGTTCCAAATACTGGAGTATTTGTTGTTTTTTTCTACTCATTTAACTAAAACAAAACAAACAAACAAACAAACAAAAACCCAACCAAATAAACATGGAAAAACTAAAGGTTTTTTGGATTCCTTGGAGAAGGAAGGTCCCTTTTAGAGCAGACATAAACAGAGAAATCCTTTCTTTTTACATTTCACTTACTCTAATGGAGTAAAAAATTCTTAAGCATGGGTTTTAGTGATTACTTAATCCAAGCTCTTTATTTTAAAAATAGAAAAACCTGAGGCCACAAAAGCTAAGGAAATTGCCCAAGGTCACTTGTTTAATTAATAGCAGAATCAAGTTTTGGCAACTAACTTTCCTGTCCATTGTCAGGACTTGCAATTATGTCCCTGCTTCCATAAACGGATGATCCATTCTAGGCAGGGATGGGGAATGATACCTTTGGATAGTATGACTTTGATGGGTTTATCATTTTTATAATGGTACCCCTAGAGAAATGGCAGCAGAGCTATATTAAAATTACATGTTTGAGCAAAATAAATACAGTAGGTGCTCTTGAGAAAAGAAAGCAAAACAGCATTGAAGTTCAATGAAAGCTTACTATTTGGTTATCTGGAGAAATATATTTCATCTAAGGGGAAAGTTCTTAGAACTCACCCTGGGAGACCTGAGGAGGATGAAATTCAAGTTTAATCTCCACTTTTGCAATTACCTTGGGTGTCCAATGAAGTCTGGTTAATTATCCTTAAAGGCATAGTCTTTTTAGATTGGGTAGTATTTTTTTAAGTGCTTCACTAATTGTGTTTATCATCAGTAATAAAATAACACCTACAATATATTGTTATTATAGCAATCCATCATTATTATGTGTGCAGATGTAGGACAAAGGTCATGGAGAAAATCCACTCATTAAATATGTCCTTCCCTCCCCACCTCGTCTTGTCTATATCTGTTTGATTAGTTAATATATATGTTCTTCATGCTTGACAGTGGTAACAGACAAGCTAATGATGTTAACAAACTTTTTGGGCATAGCTTTTGTGTTTATGTGTTAATTAGTTTGGTTGTTAATTATGATTAAATAAATGAAGTATATTTTTTTCCTTCTAGAATAATAACTGTGTATAATATATATATGTGTGTGATGTGTGAATGTGTATAAAATTATATAATAGAAATATAAGCTATAAATATATATTTATTATATTATCATTATTTAAAAGTGTGTTTAGTTTTAGTTTTATAAATTTATTGTATTTTATTGATACAGGTATAAACAATAGCTATAGATACTAAGGAAACAAAGGCTCAATGATCTTAAGTGATTTACCTAAAATTATTTTTCAAAACTGAGATAAGAGAACAGGTTTTCTAATACATATGTAAACAAAAGTGTACTTATATTTCCTTAGTGCTACAGTCATTTTGCTAAGCCCAGCCATGGAGTCTTTTGGAAAGGATTACACATTAAACAATTCAAAATATTATAGTTATAAGGCCTTCAAACATGCATCAATATATTTAAAGAATTGTAATCCTACGAAGTATGTTCTTTAGGCCCAGTGTAATTAAACAAGAAATCAGAAACAGAAAGAAGTTTGGGAAATTAACAGATATGTGTAAGTTAAGTAATATACTTTTAAAGAACAAATGGGTCAAAGAAAAAATTATGAGCAAATTAGATATATCTTTAAATAAGTGAAAAATGAAAATACGACATAATAAAACTTACGGAATGCAGGAAGAATAGTCCTCAGGGGAAAGTTAATAGGTGTAAATGCCTATATTTAAAATAAAATATTAAATCCATAGCTTAACCTAACAACTAAAGAAACTAGAAAAAGAGCAAACTAAACACAAAACATATAGAAGCAAGAAAATAATAAAAATTGGTGCAAAAGTAAATGAAATAGATAATGAAAATTAATACAAGAAAATCAATGAATCAAAAAGCTGATGCTTTGACGTGATCAACAAAAATTTTTAGTTAAATATAATAACAAAACAAAAAGAGGGACAGCTCAAATTACCAAAATCAGAACTGAAACAGAGATATCACTACCAACCTTACAGAAATAATAAAGATTATACAATAACACCATGAACAACTATATGTCAAAAAAATTAGTATATTAACATGAAATGGACAAATCTGTAGAAAACCACAATCTACCAGAGTGACTTAAAAATAAATAGAAAATCTGAATTAACCCATAACAACTAAAGAGATTGAACTAATAATTTAAAATCTTCCCAGAAAGAAAAGCCCAAGACCATATTGTTGATGAATTGTACCAGATATTGAAAGAAAAGGTTAATACTAATTCTTCTTTATTAATACAAACTCAATTAATATGAAACTCTTCTAAAAAAGTAAAAGAAGGGAGAATATTTCCCATTTCATTTTAAGTTGTAGTATTACCCTTATACCAAAGCCAGAAAAAGGTATTCCAAGAAAAGAAAATTACAAACAAATATCCCTTATGAATAAAGATGCAAAAATCCTCAAAAACATTCTAACAAACCAAATCTAGGAATATATAAAAAGATTTATATATACTCATTATACAAAATTTCCAGAATCGGAAAATCTATAAAGAAAGAAAGATTAGTGGTTGCTTAAGGGTGAGGATGGGGTGAGAAATGACTATAAATTGGTATAATTCTTTTTAGGGTGACGAAAATGTTTTAAACTTAATGGTGGTTGCACAACTCTGTAAAATAAAAAAAAACATTGACTTGTACATTTCCAATAACTGTATCTTATCATATGTGAATTAAATCTCATTAAATATGTTAAAAATATTGTAGTTAAAAATAGCAAAAACCTTAAGTTGCATAGTTATCTTTCAATGAGCAGTGTTAAAAGGTGATCCATGAGATTTCTTGGATCATCTATCTTTAACATTTTATTCTTCTCTTATTTATCTGCTTTCTTTGGAGAATGTTTCTCTAGTGTTTTACCAATATGATTATGAAGTAGCCCCTTATTACAGTTGTTTTTGCTTGGAACAATGAGCAGTTTGTCACCAACAGTTATAAAATAGGTATACTGCTCATATGTAACTTAGCATAGTTAAAATACTGTTTCAGATAAGATTCAATAATATCCTATAATCTTCTCACCTTCACTCACTAGTACTCTACTATCTTTTCAGATGTGAGAGCCATAGGATTGGTTGAGTTAGGGGTAGTAACTATAGAGAAAATACTTTTCTTTTTTTCTAACACTTCTCCTTTGCATTTAGAGTAAGACTGACATCTTGAAAGTGTTGAGAAGAGATTTCTGCCTTTCCAACTAACTGACTTTACGTTATGAGGTGAAGACTGACTTATCTCACAGATATTTTAACAGTGGGAGAAGGAACTTGTGCAATTAAACCTCTTTTTGGTTCCCCCATTTGGTCTTGTCTGCCCTGACAATATAAGTAAGCATTTTCTTTTGATCCTTTCTTAATGTGGTAAACACACCTAGGTTAAGATTTTATGTCTTCTATATGCATGTCCAAATACTCATCCGTTTCTATCCCTGATATTGGGACTCAATGTAATGAATCAAATATTTCTCTTTTACATGTCCAGGTACTTGTCTAATTTTCAGACTCTGTAGGTGTGCTGGTCCAAAGACTAGGCTTGAGATGGGAGTCAAGAAGAGAGAGCTTAAAAAAAAAAAATTCAGTGTTTTTTTCTCCACTCTGTCTTTATCAAAAATAAAACTTATATTTGATTCCTGCTTCAATTTTTCAAGTGGTTACAGAATGGGAGGTGTCAAGTGAGACATTATTCACTATCCTCTTAAATGGGAACAACATGTCGGAAATAGCTCAAATCCTTGGGTGTACTGGATGTGGGAAGGTCATCTGTCATGTATATCACAACAACAAAAATAGACCGTAACTGGCTTCAACCAGTTCGCAATGGAGAAAAGTAAGTTACCATCAAAATGATGCCAGGTGACAAATTCATGCCCTGAAATATAGCTTACCTGGACCATAAGGGAAATATAATACCCCTGTAGCCCATATCTCACAAAGGAATCATGCAGAGTGTCATTTGAACAGCATGGTTACTGCCTTTGTACAAAATGAGGTATTCGCTCGTTCCAGATGGAAGCAGGCTGACATGCTGCTTCTGTGTCCATCCTCACTCCTAACTGTGTCCCTGCTCTCCAAGGATAGGCATCCATCTGTCCAGAATTATTTAACTAGAGTTCTGCCTGGAGGCAGGAAGCTGGGCAACATTGTCAGACTTATGTAATACTCCCAAAGTGTACTTCCACTTTATTTATTTCAGTGATAGGTTTGAGATTTTCTAAGAGAAGAAAGGAAGGTGAAATGGGGAGCAACTAGGTTTCTATTTCCCATGCATTTAATATTCCATGCTTGAATTGTTCATCTGTCCTCATTTTCTTTTACCTGAATCCTAATTTTATTTTATACTCCCAGGACAGAGAGAAAAAGGTCCATTCGATTACCTTTCCCCAGGCATATTCTCTTTTTGCAGACACTGTTGCTTCTAGAATTCATCAAAACCATGTATGAATCTCTCCTTTAAATGTCTCTTTGCAACGCTTTGTACTGATGACACTGGTACTATTACCTCAGACCAGTAATTGAAATAAACAGGGCAGAACTATATTCCGGGCATACTTTTTTCTCTCTGTGTTGGCCAACTTATTTCACCTGCAAATTTTAAACGGCATAGAGATGAATATTAATGGCCATATTAGTATGTAAAGGTACCATTGAGATTGATGCATTGTAAATGCTCCCACTAGAAAGTGTGGAATTGCCTATCTCTTTGATTAATTCTATGTCCTCAATACCTATCTAGACACACTTGAGACTTATATCTTTTGCTTTTATTTCACTGGCATATGACTTCCTCTCATTGAGAGGCTACCTGAAAAAAAAATTTGTACCCAATGGCAGAAGAAAGCAATGTCCACCACCTATATTAAATAGCTTAGATTTTCCTTTTAAATCAGCATATAAATCATCAACAAAAGATTACCAGGAATATGAGAAAAACCATTAACACTAAAGAGAACTTTTCGAATGAACAAACGGAATGAATCTGAAGGAAGGTTAGTGTAAATTAATTTTATCTATATGTATATTGTAGCAATTTATTACACACAATAATGTCTTTTTAAAAAAGTAAGAAATTTTGCAAATCCAATTATGACTGTAATAAATATTTGAGTGGACTCTTGAATCTGATTACCTAATTGGATATCTGAAAGATAAAAATCAAGGAAATATTTTAAAATACCAAGCAAGAAATAACAGTGATAGAAAATATGGGAACAGTTAATTTAGAAGAAGTATAGATTTAGGAGCTTCAAAGGACATCTAATTGGAGTTTCATAACAAAAGAGCAGAGATAACAGAGGGAAAGAAATAATAGAAGAAAATTTCCTCTAGTTAAAGAAAATCCTCTGTCTTTAGATTGAGATATTCTCTCCAGTGCTCAATAGTATCAATAAAATGTTTAGCTTTCCCGAGAAAGCTTTATTTCTTTTTGAGAGGCTGGAAGAAAGACATTGTCACTGGAGTGGACCAGCCATACAAGATCAAAAGTTGTAAGCCATATATTGAGAATGATGAATTTGGGTCCTTGATGACAATAGAATCCTTATTACTTACTAGCCATGGACTGTCTATGTTTATGTGTAGAAAAAATAAACTACTGTCATATACAAATCATTGTAATTATGGGTTTTCTATAACTCATGTAAATATTTAAGATAACTTGATACATCTATTGAATAATATTCAGACTCCTTCAATGATGATCAAATTATTCGCAATCTGTCTAAAACCTATTTTTTTTAACATCACACATTACTACATTTTCTTTGTACCATATATTCTTGTCACTGCAACCACTCACCATTTCTTCTTCTCCTTCCTATCATTCACAAAATATCTCTATTCTTTCTGCCATCCTCTTTTCTGCCCACTTCCTTAGAAGCATTTGGTTTTCCCATGATTATTAGACCAGTGTTCAATGGGTAAATAAAATGAAAATGAAAGAGATTTTCTCATCTAAATTTGTTTTATTTTGTAGCCATGGATTTAAACAATCTACCAAAAAATGAGAATCTAGAATTTCAAATCACTTTGGAAACACAAAATGCCATGGGATGTTAACTTCACCAAACTGTTGATATATTCTAATATATTCACCTTTATTTGGTTTGAAAGACTAAATAATTAGAGGTGTATTTATTCCCAGGTTTTTCGTTTGTGCATTCTATTACAATATCTCCTCCTGTGAGTGGACATAGTTAATCAGTACATTATTTAGAAATTTAAAGATAGGAAGATGAAAAGAGCCTAGGTAAGCAGACATATAGGCAGAGATCAAAACACACACACAAACACACGCAGGTATGCAAAATATAAATGTCGTATACTGTTCATATTAATTTTCCCTAGATCTGGGGAAACAAGCTGCTGAATATTTTTCACGACCATTGCCCCTCCATACACACATACACTATCATTGACTTCTATTTTATAAGTGTTCTCTTATTGAATGTTTCAATACTAACTTCCTGTTACTATTAAGTCCGAATTCAAAATTTGATGAATACATCCCAATTACATCCAATTTGGAAGCCTTATGCAATTCATTTTAAAGATCTATTACTTTCATTGTCACTCATTTGCGGCGTTATCGTGCTCCTTCTCATCTGCCGGATTGTCAGCACTCAGGAATCTGTTAGTCGGCTTAAGGGTGCCCATCTCAATCAGAGGGGAAAAATGACAAAAGGAAGCATTATGCCTCATTAAATGATATTACAGACACTGCTATGCTCTAATCTGTAATTGAAAATAATTTCAAAATCACACAAAGAATGGCCTCCTGTGAATTTTCTAATACCTTCATATTCAGACCCAGTTTTAAGACATTTAATGATTATATTATACAGTCAATCTATCCAGCCAGAAAAGCTGCCTCTCTCCACTCTGAGAGCTGGAGCAGATACATTAGAGACAAAGCAGAACCATCATAAAAGAAGAAAAATGGTGACTCACAAAGCTCTGTTTGGGAGTCTGAATTTGGGGAGAATTCTGCTGCTGTCGACTGATATCCATCACACAAAGCTATCACAACCAGGAGACCATGTTGGTGCTACAGAGCAAGAACAGGCACCCATGTGTGTGTCTGACTATCCTCATCTCCTGAGTTGTTTGTGCCAGGTGAACGTTGAAGCACATCTGTGACACAGCACGAAGTTTGCGTGTTGCTTGAGAGGGCTATTGGGAATTGGAGATATTCAAAAAGCTTTCACTGTCTCTGGCTGCCAATCAAGTTCCTTTGAGCAACAATGCACTTTCACGGGAAAAAACAGCTAAGCAAAGAAAGCAGCAAGACAATTGCAGCAGTCATTTCAACAGTTAGACTATTTGGGGTGGTTGACTCTTCCTCAAAAAAATTCAATCCTACTCCCGTCCTCAAAGTGATTAGTGACCTCACTGAGACCAACTAAGTCACTAGTATTGAGTTTCCTTTCATCTTATATATTTTTTTAGCAAATATTGTACATTAGACACTGTGCTACATGTTTGCAATATATGATTTCTATACTGTAAGAACTAACATCTGAAGGGAAGAAGGGAATGGAGGGAGGCTGGAACAAAGAAGTACCTATCCTCGAAACTAAAATTGACTCATGATGCAGACATGGAGTTAAAAGAAATAGCACTAATATAAACATTTTATTCCCATGGATAATAAAACGGAAGAAGAGGAGAGAAAAGGACTCTGGTGAAATCTTTTAGGCAATAGCCACAGAAAAGAATATCTGTATCTATTGAGACAGCTTCCAGGATGATTTGGAGAAACTTTCTTATATTATTATACTTCCTACATCAGCCAAAGACTAAAGAAATTATACATTCTTCAGTCCAAAGTCACACCACATTTGAAATAAATTGGCAGTAAGCTTTGGTAAGGAACAATTAGTTCACTTCAATTTCATCACCTTTGAAGGGTGTGATGAGATAAAACCTCCAGACTTTTCCAGCTATAGATATGCACTAGAAAAGATGTTCCATAAGGGCAGGGACTTTGTCTTTTTCACTGCTGTACCTCAAAGACCTAAAACGCTGTGGAGACCCATAGAAGAGACTTGATCGTGAGTGACTGACTGACTGACTGACTGAATGAATGAATGAATGCAGAGAGTCTTCCTATAGAAACGATTATAATGACGTACTAAAGCAACCAAATGCATTTCTTTAAAATACAAAAACAAATGGTAGAATAACTCTGTTTCCAGTTTCAAACTCTTGCAGCAAACCTAAATGCTATTTCCCAGGCAAATATACCTATGGTAAGCACAGTTTTCCAAAACAGTATTTTTGTAATTAAATGCTCAAGCCTAAAATTTGAACTGATGGGCATAGATATAAATAAATAAATATTATGACAACAACAAAACAAACAACCTTTGTTACTGAGTTTATCAAGTGAAACAGCTTGCTCAAGGGTACATTCGTAGTGACACAGCTAGAATGGGAACTCAGAACCTCTGAATCCTTGGGCTCTGCTGGTACATCATGGGAAGAGTATGGCTTTAAACTCAGACAGATCTGGAATTGAATGATGACTTTGCTATAAACAAGTAGGATGCAGTCAAGCATAGCCCTTTGCTGGATTGCGTAGCTTTGATTCTCAGCTCTTTCACTTACTACCTGTGTGGTCATGTGCAAATTATGTATTTCTCAGTGTCATATTTTTTCATCTGTAAAACAGTGATAATAAAAGAAACTACTTTGACAAGTTATCGTGAAGATAAAAAGAGTTAATGCAACTAAAGTGTATAGTATAGTGTCTGACACAGTAAGTGCTCAATAAATAACTAGAGGTAATGTGGTTTACTTCTCAAAATAGTTTGATAACTCAATGAAATAACCCATTTAAACTCTACATCTCAGTGCCTAGAGCATATAATACTTTCTCCAATTTGCATCTTCCCATTAGACTGTGATTATCTTCCTAAAAATATCTGCATGAAGTTTTATATAGACCTTATATTGGGTGGAGATAATTCTTTGAAAGTAAATAATGGAAGGGAAATCATCAGTTAGAAAGAGGTCTATGGAACAAAGTAAGAGTGAAGAATGAAACTTGGATATGGGTTTTATAATAAGCCTAGAAATGAACTAGAAAAAGAGAAAAGAAAAGGAAGAAAGGAAAGAAGGAGGGAGGGAGAAAAAGAAAGGGATGAATGGAGGGAGGCAAGAAGACTATGAGGTCTACGTGTTAGAGTGGATCTTTTTACTCCACATGTCTATAGTATCACTAAATAAATTTTACTGAACAGGGAATCTGCTGTATTTTCAGCATAGTATTTGTAAATGGCCCAAAATGAAGTCTTTTTAACACTGCACTTTATTGATGATACAAGCCTATAAATTCCAATTATTAAATATTAAGAATACCAATAAAGGATGAAACTAAAAAATTCTTTCCATCCATAAGTGAATGTTTATTTAAAATCTTGTCTAGAAACACACTACCTACCTATGGCAAAGGAGAAGAGAGTGTGGTTGACGACGCTTTATTAGGCTTATGTCTTTATTATTTGGGGATAATTGAAAGCACAGATTTGTTTCTTAACTTCAAAAATGCTAAACAGTTCAGATGACTTGATGTTACTTAAGTTAGAGGTGTAGGTTTCCAATTCTTCATTTTTTTCTTTATAGAGAATATATGAAATGTTAATAGTAACCTGAACCTCTGATAAAGATAAGCAAATTAAATTCGTCAACGTATTATTGAGTCCTGATTATAGGGCAAGCATTGCACTTTGTAAACATATTGGGATAAGAAGACAGATAATAGTATTTTTGGTATCAAGGACCTTATAAAGGGTAGCTATAAGAGATAAAAATATATGCAAAAAATAAATGTGTATTATCCACGAAAATAAATTATTTCAGTCAGGAGACTTTTTTTTTACAAATCATTAAAATAGAGATTTAAAAAGAATGGGAAGCAGAAAGGAGGATTATTAACTTTCATAACTATAAAACCTAGACATAGAGTTGACTTTAGCTAAGATTGACCCAGTGGCACCATGGAGCAGGTTTATCTCTTTTTTATCCTATCATTCTTATTGCCCCAGCGTCCCTGGGTTCTACCCAAAAGCTATTTTGGGGCCAAAATAAGGCCTGAGAATCTGCAAGTTTCACATCAATCTTATCCAAGATCATCTGTAAATATAAAGTGTCTCACAAAGTAGTCACCAACAGGCCTACTACTTACTCTCCTACTGGCTATCACTGAACTAGCAACTATGGTCAACAGGAAGGGACATGTTGATAAACCTCTGGAACAAGGAGTGGTGTAAATTCTCCCAAATTGCCTGATTTACAATGAGGGAGAGGCACATTCCTGAAGGGGCTTAGCAATATTGTTGGGAAGAGACAGGTGTGAGTGTGTATATGAGTGTGAGTGTGAGTGTGAGAGAGTGTGTGTGTATGTGTGTCATGGAGGGAGGAGGTGTGGCAGCAGGATGTCGTGATGGCATATGGATCTTAGGAAGCAACTGATGAATGCTCACTACAGATAATTGAGTTTAATTTTAATTGGTAGAAGAAAGAGAAAGTAGTCTTCTCAAAATTGGTAGGTAAGATAAAGTTGTAAGAAACTAATCTTTGCATAGTGATTTCAAGGACAAGCAGGATTTTATACTATCATTATCAACAAAGGGCTGGGAATAAGTCAAACAAAGGAGAAGTTTGTATAACTTTGGTCATTTTGTCATTTTTTTAAAGAATAGCCTTGAAAAATTTCCTAACATATATGCTAAGGAAACTTAGACCTGCAAAATGCTCAATGAACAAAGGAATACTTGATCAAATGCATTAGAACCACTGAATTCTGTATTTTCTTTCAGGGATTCATATTTGAAATTAGCCTATTAAAGGCTTTAAGAAGTCTTATGGTAAAGAAATGGGTCTAATCCACCATTTCTAAACTTATTTGACCACATAATCTATTTGAAGAATATCTATAACACTATAGAAGGAGTGTTTTGAGCACTCACTGAGCTCTACATTATCCCTGTCTTAAAATATCAACAGGAAAAATTATTGTGAAAATACTTTGCTGGGAAACTAAAAACAGATGCCAATAATTATTGAATACCTACTATGTTCCAGACCTGTGCTTTTTCATTAAATTTTTATAATTTTGTGTATTTGTATTTTTTTTTTATTTCAGGGTCTTATGAGTGCACAAACATTAAGGTTACACTTTATGTCTTTGCCTCACTCAAGCAAAGGTTAGAGGCATGCCCTTCCCCCCTGCAATGCTCCCCATGTACTTTAGTTGCAGGGTTATCCCCCCATCTCCCTAATCCCTGGAGAGTATTACTGCCATGTGAGCCCCCTAGTGTTCATCACTTAGTACCAATTTGATGGTGAGGACAAGTGGAGCCCATTATTCTGATCTTGTGATGCCTCACTTTGGATAATGGGCTTAAGTTTAATCCAGAAAAGTATAAGAGGCTCTAGGTCACTGTCGTGTCTTATGATTAATATTCCATTGTATACATATACCAAATATTAATAATCCACTCATGGATTGATAGGAACTTGGGTTGTTTCCACATCCTTGCAACAGTGAATTGTGCTGCCATAAATATTTGGGTGCAGATGTCTTTATCATAGAATGTTTTTTGTTCTTTTGGGAAGATGCCTAATAGTGCTATTGCTGGATCGAATGGTATTTCTATTTTTAGCTCTTTGAGGTATCTCCAAATTTTTTTCTACAGAGGTTGCACTAGTTTGCAGTCCCACCAGCAGTGTAAGCATGTTCCTATCTCTCCACATCCTCACCAGCACTTGTTGTTTTGCGATTTTTTGATAGAGGCCAATCTCACTGGGGTTAGGTGATATCTCATTGTGGTTTTGATTTGCATTTCTCTAATGATTAGAGATGTTGAGTATTTTTTTGTGTGTTTGTTGGCCATTATTCTGTCTTCTTTTGAAAAGTTTCTGTTTGTTTCCTTTGCCCATTTGTTGATGGGGTTGTTTGATTTTTTCTTGTTGATTTTTTTTGAGTTCTAGATAGATTCTGGGAGGTATCAGTCTACCAGACTTCAAGTTGTACTACCAGGCTATAGTAACTAAAACAGCTTGGTACTGGCACAAGAACAGAGACATTGACCTCTGGAACAGGACTGAGAATCCAGAGATGAAACCATCTGCATATGGTAATCTAATCTTTGACAAAACAGACAAAAATATACACTAGGGAAAAGAATCTCTCT
>CAUYSK010056437.1:0-12758 GCA_963575035.1 Avahi laniger
AAAAAAAAAATCCCAATTTCTGGCGTCTCTTGAAAATTTAGTCACTCTGGCAGACATCTGGCATGCATCCACAAGGCATCAGTCCCTTTAGCTCAGATGCAGCTGCTGTCTTCTGGTAGTACAATGAGTTGGCCTCACCCACATGTAATATCTTCATGGTAGACACTGAGTTTGGTGCCACTGGTATATGGGATCATATGGATGTTTCAGAGAATGTAGAATTCAAGTATAGAATTTTGCCTTATGGATTTTACATGTACTCATAACTATTTATGCTAATGTATTTTCAGGTAATTTTAAATTATTTTTCTGAGATAGCAGATTGTGGGTACCATATTGTACCATTTCTAAATAAGCAAGGCAAGTGCAGATATCAAATTATAAGTACGATTACCACCAATATTTTTATAGAGTTGTAACTAATGTTATTTGTCAACTGCCTCAGAAATAGAAAAGACAAATAATAGCAACTACTTCAATAAACGATGATGACCAACCCCATGAGGTATGATCAAATAATAGCAAAAAATTTCATAATAACCAACTCTATGTAATATGATACTCTCTTGCTTTTTTTCCAGTGAAGAAACAAAAGCAAAGCTGGTTCAGATAGCTAGAGCAAGTGATAGGGTCTGGATTAGAATCCAGGCAGTCCGTCTCCAGAGACACACTTGTAACTGCTAAACTAATATTTATTGATCCTCTCCCACGTACCATGGCCATGACTGCCTCCCAATTGAAAGAGGTGACCAGATTTATGGAAGAATGCACGTATCTCCTCCAGGCCTTTTATAGGGCACTGTAATAAACCTGTACAGATTCTTCTAATCTCCCTCCCCCTTACACCCCAAGTCTTAGTGATGTGTTTATAATCTTTATTGTCAAAGTGGACAAATTGCCAGATGTCTAAAATTTCTTTTAATTTCCATATATTTCTTACACAAAGTTTGTTTTTATTGAAAGTTATCATGAAGAGTCCTGGGCATGCGGTGAACAGAAGGCATGTTTCACAGACAATTGAAGCAGTTTGAAGCAATGTAATATTGACATTGGAAACCAGTATTTGTAGTCAAATTGGGCTTGTGTGGAGAAATGGGAGATAGCAAGATTGAATTTGAGCAAAAATGTCACAGTGACACAAATGCAGTGAAAACTCAAAAATAGAGGACCTAAAAGGGAATGGTCATCAATTTTTGACATATCTTACATTTAATTTTTAATTAAATATCAAGAAAAAAGTACTGGAACTGACACCTTCCTTTAAAAGGCTTAAATTAATTAAATTTCTTGGTGTCCAGATTGAGCTATTTAGTGAGTGTCAGGAATTTTAAGAGGTTGCATTCCACCCTCACTTCTTTTTTATCAAAATATGGCCCATCTTACTCTTCCTCAGCTTCTTTTTCAGCAAAATATGTGTGATAAATGCATCTTTATATCACAGAGATGTTGTGAGACATAGCTAATAAATGATTATAAAGCACAGTTCTTTGAAGTATAAAGCACTGCATAATTACTAAATACTATAATAATCGTCCTTATAATAATAGTAATTTTCAACCAACACATGAACAAGACCCAGATGCCTTTAGTCACCTCCCAATTAGACAAAAGTGTATATGCCAACTATGAAATAAAGTAAAAATCGTAAACCACAGAGGAGTTCCACTCCCTTCCTCTTTCCTATGTTGAATCTGAAGTCGGATTGACAGACAAAGCTCAGTTCTCAGTTCCAGCCCTTGTTTGCTGTTTAACCCAGCTTGTGCAAGACAGTCAAACTTCTCCAGCATCTCTTTCTTCCACTATAAATGACAATAATAATAATAATCCCCATCTCGCAGGATTTTTGTGAGAGTTCAACAAATTGAAACGTGTAGGACTCTGATCTAGTGCCTGGCACACAGTAAGAGCTCAGTGAATGTTAGTGACGATGATGACTAGCAACAACAATATCTGAAAAAAAAGAACGGTGGGCAGCAGTCTAATCATGTTATTGGATGGAAGAGAAAGTAAAATCAATACATTCAACTCGAAGGATGATGGGAGCTGCCCTCTAGACTACCATGTTAACATTCGTCGAATATAAGTACTTTAATATTAAACATTGATAGCAAAAGAAAAGGTGAGACACTTTTATTTTCCCAGTCTCTTTTTTTTCTTTTGAATGATTGTGCATATAATAAATGACTACATTTTGGTTATAGATGATTAGAAAAAAAAACTGAGTAAAATGTAGAAGTACCTCTTTGTCCCTGCTGTCCTCCATTCCCTACTTCACTCTTCTTTTACAGAACATATAACTGCTATAAACGATTTGGTGTGATGCTTTCCAGCCCTTTATCTGTGCATGTGCATTCACATAAACAAAACCCCGTAGGAAGATGAAAGACATGCTCGAGGGCACCATAAACAGGACCCCCCCCAAAAAAATTTTTTTAAAGAATTTGGTGTTTTTAAAAATGCATACAAATAAAAATAACAAAATTTGTTCGGACTTCCTTATACTTACAGTTTTAACATGGTTTTAATCTTAAACAATAAGGTACTATTTAATATGCACCATAAACTCTTCAGTGCTTAGGATCTTTCTTACGATCCTAATCCAACCTTCCAACCTTACTTTATATGTATATATACCAATTTTTTTTTTTTTTTTTTTTTTTTTTAGATATTGGGTCTGTCTGTTGCCCTGGCTGGAGTGCAATGGTGCTATCATAGCTCACTGAAGCCTCAAAGTCCTCCTGCCTCAGCCTCCCAAGCATCTGGGACTACAAGAGTGTGCCACCATGCCAGGCTAATTTTTCTTATTTTTCAAAGTTGGGGTCTCTCTCTGTGTTGCCCAGGCTGGTCTTGAATTCCTGACTTCAAATGATCCTCCCACTTTGGCCTCCTAAATCTCTGGGATTACAGGTATGAGACACTGCACCCTACCAATATTTTTAAAAGCATAAATATATTCATATTATTTTGTAAATTGTTTTATTTGTGTGAATATTTTAAACATCGTTACCTTTACTAAGTGGCAGTCTAAATAAGGAACTTACACCATATCTACCATTTTACTCCACTAAGAACTACCACTGTCTAAGGGTTCTATTAGGACAATTTGAATTTCAAAAGCTTCCTTTCTTGGTAAAGCAAATTTCATTTTCCATCACATTTTCAAGCCACTGTAATGCAGTCCTTTTTTAATCTCTACAGAGTGTATGATGGAGAGAAATCCTGCCGACTAGGAGCTTTCTAAATGGTGACTGCGGAGCCATGCCAAGGAAATCGAACAGTGCCAAACACAGAATCCTCAGGTTGCTCTCTAAACCAACAGAAATTCTCTGAGAACTGGATTTCACGGAGGCAGGAAGTATTTCACCTACAAAGATAGAGCACATGTGGAGATTATATTTGGCACCAGGAATAAAGAAGAAAAGTAAAGCTATATTGTATTTCAGGAGACAGTAAAAAGAGAATATTCCCTGAAGAAAAAGCCAAGGACCTTTGGTGAAGGAAGAAAGAATGTTTAGGCAATAGTTTATAACTATACATATTTAAAATGTTTCCCTTATAGTAAATTAACTGGTGAAATTTTATTATTCCTTCAACGAGCCCAAAGCACTTAGAAGATATAAACATAGAGAAAGAGAGAAAGAGAGAGAGATCCAGAGTTATTTCAAATTTTTAAAATTACATTTATTTGAAATAACCCTTGATTTAAACTACTACAAATGTTTATTGCATGCTTACTGTGACCAAGGCACAGGAAGCCAAGGGAATACCAAGAACTCTAAGTTACAGAACAAGTCCTCTATGAATAAAAATGCCAGTTGGGGAGACAAGTTATGGGCTTGTGGAAAAAGAACCATAATAATGCTAAGCATTGGGTGGTAGATGCTGAATGAATAAGAGAGTCATTAATTTTTGGAGACATCTTCCACCACTCATGGTCTCAGGACCAAGTAAGAGATGGAATTTAAATAGTGTATAAAAGGATTTGTAGAAATTATGGGAAAAGAAGGGACATAAAAAAAATCCCAGCATTCAGAAAAGTGCAGATGAAAGTACAGAGCACATCTCGGAGACCTTGAGTAGATCCTTTTTACTGAAACAAAAGGTTCATAGGAGAAAACAAAGTGAGAGAAAACTTTGAGTAAGTAGATTGGACCTCTAGTCTGAAGGGCCTTAACTACTAAATTAAGATATTTGGATTTTATTTTTATAGGCAATAAATAATCAAAGCTGATTTCCTGTGAAACAACATAATTAAAGTATACTTTTTAAAAAACTTTATTTTTTTTCATGGAGGACATTTGCAAAACACAAAAAAAGCATCAAAAATAAAATAAAAATTACCATAATAAATATGTTAAACTGCTGACAAATAAGACTTATGGTATTTTTTCTAGTGATATAGTTATGCATATATATAAACTGAGATTATACTTTATTCATTCAC
Source organism: Avahi laniger (assembly GCA_963575035.1). Classification (NCBI taxonomy): domain Eukaryota; kingdom Metazoa; phylum Chordata; class Mammalia; order Primates; family Indriidae; genus Avahi; species Avahi laniger. The sequence continues at coordinate 4,445 of CAUYSK010056437.1, forward strand.
ATTATTTTGTATTTTCTTAAACATGATTTTTAATAACTGCATTGTTATTTTTTTTAATTCCCTCCTTGTCTTCTCTAACTGCATTGTATTTTATCATATAAATGCAATATGCTATATTTATCCAATTTTCCATTTTTTATCCAGGACGAATAACTAAGATCAATCCAAGGTTAACCTAAGCTGTGTGTAGAATGGATTCGAGTAAGGATAAACTGAGAGCAGTTTATCCTTACTGATAGAAGACTGCTTAAATAAATTAGGGAATATTCACACACTGGAATAGTTTATAACTGTTATCAAATACATTACAACATAACTATTATTTCAAAGAACGATGCTGCCCCCAGTATACTATTATGGAGTGATCTCCACGATACGTTTTCTGGTTTTCTCCTCTTCTCCCCAATCTCTTAAATTTGTAGTGCTCCGGAAGTCAGTCTTTTCCCTTCTCCTTCATCTACAGTGCTTTTCCCTTCTCCTTCATCTAGTGCTCTCATCCAGTCCCCAAGGCTTAAATACTGTTTATATGCTAAGCACTTGACGGCCTATGGAAAGAAAGAGTATTCTACATGCAGAGGTCGATACAGGTTTCCTGAAAATGATTCAAAATTGTAAGTTGAAAATGCCTGCTTTGCTCCCATAGTATCCACCTGACAATTATAAATTCAAAATGCTAGTGTACTGCCCTTGGATGGGGTGCTTGCAAGTGAGGGGACTTGCAGCTGCGTGCATACTACAGCGCAAGCCAAGGCCTAGAGACAGGAGCAGAATGATGTTATAAAAAATCAGGAAGGGTATACCACTATTACAAAGTCAGGAGGTGGGATGGGTGGAAAAAGCCATTTTTGCTCTTTGACCTCTACTCATTCAGATGTGTGTAGAATAATAACCTGAAACCATCATTTGATTTGGGTTCCTAATAAAGGGCACCTAAGTCATTGTGGCAGGCGGTGGAGGGAGAAAACTTCTGTAAACCAGTGTTCCTGAGATATAAAGCAAATGCACGTGAACCTCCACTTCCAGTGGCTTCTCCATGTCAAAATTTCTTTCATTGTTTCTATTACGAGCTCTGCTTTTCACCAAATAACTCCCTCCGCTAAACTTTGCAAAGAATTCTTTCTTTCCATATTGAAAAGGTCTAGCTATTTTTATATGATAACCATTTGCCCTCTGTTATAAGCGAGTAGGTACAAACATGTAAAAATATTTATACAGCCCTCCAATCTATAGAAAACCATTTTGGAGTCTTGAAAACAGACTCTTTACAGATGGAGAGAATGAGAGAAATGTCCTCAGTGTGCTGGCTACAAACTGCAATGTCTGCCCAGCACTGTGCCTCCTCTCATAACAGGGGATGCTCTACTGAATGAGCCCTTGTATGTCAAGATTCAAAAAGTTCTTGTTTGCTCCAGTCGAACAAAGCTCTCACAGACAGTGGGATCTGCAGGGCAGCCACCAAGTGTGTTAAACCAATGCTGCCTCTACCACATTGCCGAACAGTTTATCGTAATGGCAGTTCTCACCTTCATGTATAGAGGCTGGTGTTCGTGTTGCCGTCCGGCACAGAGCTCCCACTCACTTCAAAGGAAATGACATAGAACAGAACCCCATGGTGTAAGGAGGAACAAGCAGCATCTGATCAGAATCAGGCTATATATTTTTTTTTCATTCTCTCTGTATAAATGGCTAAATTTATATACAGAATATCTAAAGGCCACCTTTCACTCCAGCAGTTTATGAATTGTCAGATATACATACACTTATTGGGAAGCTCAACACTGAACTGCTCTTTATGTAGGAGGGAAAGGGAGTGGATTGTGTCGTAGAAAAATCCATCTCGATCCCACGTATTTCTTGGTCTATAAGACCCCTGAGAGACCAGAGTGATTTGGGTCTAGGTCAGTGGTTCTGTTTTACTTAAACCTGGCCTTAAGGCAAACTGTAAGGAAGAGGAGAAGGAGAGGGTGGAAGAAAGAGAGGAAGAGAAAAAAGAAAGTATAAGTGTATGTTTATTATATCTCTGGATTGGGGAGGTCTTTCTAAGCGTAAAAGCAAAAAGAGGAGTCACTAAAGAACAGTAGATTTAAGTACGAAAATTTAACACTTTTACACATCAAAAATCAAAATAAGATAGATTTAAATGGCAAAATAAGATAGACTTAAATGGGACAATTATGATAGGTAAAAGATTAATATTCCTAATGTATTAGAATTTTCTACAAATTGACTGAAATATAACAAAATAAGTTCCAGATGGGTACAGAGTTAAAACTTAAATTTTCCAAAAACATTTAACAAAAATAATGTGTAAATATCTGACCTCTGGATAAGGAAGAGAGTTTGAAGCTTAAAAATAACATAAATTACAAAGAGGAAGATCAACATATTTGACCATATAAAAAATTTAAATTCTGTAAATTAAAAACAAAGAAAATGTAAAATAATTAACTTGGGAAGTATTTGCAACAAACAATTCTCCTGAATTTATAAAGAACTCAAGAAAGCTGATGTTTTTAAAAAGCGCTATTTTTTTTTTTTTTTGAGACAAGAGTCTCACTCTGTTGCGTGAGCTAGAGTGTCCTAGCGTCATCCTAGCTCACAGCAACCTTAAACTCCTGGGCTCAAGCGATCCTTCTGCCTCAGCGTCCCGAGTATCTGGGACTACAAGCATGCGCCACCATGCCCGGCTAATTTTTTCTATATAATTTTAGTTGTCCAATTCATTTCTTTCTATTTTTAGTAGAGTCGGAGCTCTCGCTCTTGCTCAGGCTGGTTTCGAACTCCTGAGCTCAAAACAGTCTGCCTGCCTCGGCCTCCCAGAGTGCTAGGATTACAGACGTGAGCCACCACACCGGGCCAGCACTAAGATTTTGATAGTAAAAACAGACCAAGGATTAAGATGATTTGCAGAAACATAAATTAAAATGGTTAGCATTTGAAAAATGTTCAATATTACTAATAACCAATAAGAATAACGAAATAAAAACTATTTTTTTGCTTTAAATTGGCAAATATGAAAAAAATGAAACTATGTATTATAGCCTTTTCAAATACAAGCAATAAACAGAAAATGTAATGAAATAGCAACAAAACAAATAAAATACCAAAGAAAATACTTCATGAGATATGTGTAGAACCTAAATAAAGAAAAAGACCTTTCCTTCCTTCCTGGCCAGAAGGTAGTCTCATGGGGGCTGGGGCCTTCATAAGAAGGATGTTCTAGCAAGGTGGCAGCCTAAAGGTGTCAGGAGATTGACAACACAGGGAGATTAAGCAAACTAGTATAATATTAAGGGTAATAACAGTCAAGTTTCTCCCTCTCAGAGAAGAAAGGTAAAAAACAGGGATAGGGAAAGCTAGAATGAGCCCTCTGGTGATGGATTAGAATTGAACCTGTAAGTGTGAATTTATGGTTTTCAATTTATATAGACAGACATAGAAATAAATATAGATGTAAATGCATGTATGCATATATGTATACAAATGTATGTGTCTAAATGTCTAAATACACACATATTTACATATGTGTATGCAGACATATATTTCCTAGCTCAGTTAGTGAGGCAGCCTGGGAGAAGCAATGCCTTGATAACAATGAGCACCTCTAGTATACTTCCAAATATTGCCCTCTCTTCTCCACATCAACTCTGCTCTTTGGGGATCTCAACCATTTCCAAAAGCTTCATGCTAATAATACTTACGTTTATATACCAAGACTAGACTTTTCATCTAAACCCCAGATTAATATATTCAAATTGGTTTTTTGTTTGTTTGTTTGTTTAGAGTCTATTGCCCAGGATGGAGTGCAGTGGTGCAATCACAGCTCATTGTAACCTCAAACTCCTGAGTTCAACCTGCCTCGGCCTCCCGAGAAGCTGGGACTACAGGTGCACGCCACCACACCTGGCTAGTTTTTGTTTGTTTGTTTGTTTGTTTTGAGATAGGGTCTCACTCCATCACTCAGACTAAGGTGCAGTGGCATCATCATAGCTCACTGCAACCTCAAATTCCTGGGCTCCAGAGATCCTCCTGCCTCAGCTTCCTGAGTAGCTGAGACTACAGGCATGCACCACCACACCCAGGTAATTTTTCTATTTTTTTGTAGAGACGGGTTCTCGCTCTTCCTCAGGCTCATCTCAAACTCCTGGCCTCAAGCAATCTTCTGGCCTCAGCCTCCTGAAGTGCTAGGATTACAGGCATGAGCCACCGAGCCCAGCTTGACTAATTTTTTTTTTACAGAGATAAATGAGTCTGGAGATGAGGCAGAGCGTAGCGTGTTCAGTAAGCTAAAAGCCTTAGGGTTGGAGAGGAGAGTTGAGGAATAGGGTGATGATGAATGGCAAGAGATAAAGCTATATAAATAAGCTGATATAATGGTAAACCTCATTAAACAGTTTCTCTTGAAGAAATGGGACAGCCATTGGAAGGTTGTATGCAGGGAACAACATAACGGTTTTGTGTTACACAAAGGTCATTTTAGCTGCATTGTGTATAAGGGATTGAAGACTAAGAATTAGGAGGCTATGGCAGCAATCTAAGTGAAAGCTGGCAGGATGACAGTGACATAAACTAGGACAGGAACGATGGGAATACGAAGAATGAGACAGATTTGAAGGCCAATTAAAAAGTAGCAGTGGCAAACATTAGCAATTCAGTAAATAATTCGATAAATGATGTGGGGACAAGCAGTTAAATATTTGGAGGAAAAGAGTAAGACCCTTATTTCAAAATTAGATCAAAATTAACTTCAGGTCAATGAAAGATTTGAATGCTTAAAAAATGAAATTATGAAACTATCAGAAGACTTCAAGATGACACATTGAAGTACCGCATCTCTTTCGAATCCACTTACAATAGGAGAGTAAAAAATAAAGCTGATGCCACCCTCTTCCTGACGCTATGGCATTACATGGAGCTGTGGACTTGAGGAGGTAGGACAAAGATATAGCAACTAAGAACTAAACAAAGTCAACCACTATTTCAGTGACTGAATCTGCGATATCCCTATTATCCCAGAACAGGAACACTGAAATGCTACTATAAGACCTGAATTTGGATTAAGGAACCAGAGTTTGGGTGGGGGTCGACACAAAACTGCTAGATAAGAGGCAGAGAGCCCAGGAAGTGGGGGAAGGAAATAAAAACAACAACCAAAATATCCCCCCAAAATATCCTTACTTAAAATGACTCTGAAAAACTTCAATTCTAAAACATATAACAATAAAACTAAGGCTTAGAAAAGATTGGCAGTGTCATAGGGTATTTCCTCCTCCAGGTATGGCAGTCTCTTGGGAGAGGGTTAGGGTGGAGCAGGACCAAGATGGGGGCCTAGGGCCCACCCTCGTCCTTCTTCCCAGGTGGGGCAATTGCACCAAGGCAACAGCACCCACTTTTGTCCCTAGGAGACTCAGAATCCCTCACTATCTATCTAACACTTTGCCATGATAGACAGTGGCTGTTCCTTTAGCCTAGGCCCCCAATTAGAAGACACTTGAATCAGATCTATAGCTGGCCCACAGCCTAGAGCAGAGTTGTAATCGACCTATAGCCCATATATAACATGAGCAAGAAATAAATGTTTGTTGCTGTAATCCACTGAGATTTGGGGGTTGTTATCTCAACAATGTTGACTAATAAAACTCCCTTTAAACTCCCTCCAGACTCATATATCCACTTGCCATCTGGCACCTACACTTAGATATATAAAAGGCATCTAAAACTCAATAGGTTCAAAAATGACCTCCTGATAATTCTCACCAAATCTGGTCTTCTTGAAGTCTTTCCATTATCCATGAATGGAAACTCCAGTCTTTCTGGGACAAAAAAACTATAGTCATCCTGATTTCTCACTTTTGCTTCTATTCCATGTTCAACTTATTAACAAATCTTGTTGGTTCTATTTTCAAAATAAATCCAGATTCTAGAAATTTCTCACCATCTTCACTGGTACCGTCTTGACCCAAGCCATGATCGTCTTTGCCTATTTACTGTTAACAGCCACACCAATTCACACCAAGGGAGTGGTCACCTTTGCTTTTTCCATCACAGTCTCAGCTCCTAAGCATTAGTAGAGAAAGTTCCTCTAGAATAAGAAAACAAAAGTTAGTCAATAACTACCCAATAAATGCCACCCAACATCAGCTGGGGTCAAAGTTACTCATGGGTTATCTTTGAATTATCTCTAACACTTTTTACCACCTCCATCACTATCATCTTAGGCCAAGCCATCGTTATCTTTCACCTGGGTTATTCTAAAAGCCACTCAGCTTGCTCCTGCTCTTGTCCTCCAGAGTGGGCCTGTTAAAACAATAAGTCAGATTGTGTCACTCCTTTACTCAAACTTTCCCTTCCTCAAATGGTTTTCCCTTCTCACAAAGAGAAAAAATCAAGTCATTATGTTGGTCTCCAACATCCTGTACATTCTGCACACACACACATCCCCACCTTTTGCTCAAATCTCATCCCTTACAGCCCTCATTTTCTCATTCGGCTTTGGCCACAGTGGCCTCCTTGCTGCTTCTTAAACACACCATTTATGCTCTCACTTTGGGGCCTTTGCATTGGTTGTTCCCTTTATCTAAGATGCTCTTCCACCAAATGTCTCTGTGGCCTGATTCCTTACCTTCTTCGAGATTTCACTCAAATGTCACCTATTCAGTGAGGTCTTCCTTGATCACTTTTAAATTGTCCCCAAACTCTCTATTCCTCTTCTCTGCTGTATTTCTCTCTATAACATTTATCACAGAATATGTAAAATTTAACATATGGCAAATTTTGCTTATTTATTGCATTTATTGTTTCTCTTCCTAACTAGAATGTAACCTCCATAAACTAAGAGGTTTTTTTTGGTCTGTTTTGTTCACTGTTGTATACTCTGAGCATAGTAAGTGCTTAATAAATATTTATTGAGAGAATTGATATAGCTAACAGGTATAATATCCAGGTATATAAAGTACTTCCATGTATCAAAATAAAACATAAAAATAACCAGTTGAAAAATTATCCAAGGATATAGATAATGAATTTACCAAAAAAACCCCACTTAATCAATAAACCCCAAAAAAGGGATTTAACCTCACTGGTAACACATGAATTAAATGAAAGGGGATATCTTTTCATAACCATCCGAATAACAAAAATTGTAAAAGTTGTAAGCACTGGCAAGAATGCAGAGGAGCAGGAACTCTCATATGCTGCTTGCACAACTCTGGAGATTTGAAGTATCTATTAATAGCAAAAACTAGAAATACATGTACCCTCTAACCCAGCAATTCCAGTCCTAGATATAAACCCAAGAAATGAGTGCTAACATGTCTTTTTACAAGAGACATGTACAAGAATGTTCATGTCAGCATTATTAACAACAGGCCCAAACTGGAAACTCAAATGTCCATTAATAGTAGAATAAATGCATAACTTTCGTACATGCATACAATGGAATATTTTACAGCAATGAAAATGAGAAACGTACAGCCCAGCATAACAACTTGAAAGCTATCTGAAACTACCTAAAAACCAAAGGGCAAAGGAGCCTGGACGATGTAGTTCCTCGTGACACCGCACAGAGCAGGGAAAGGGTGGAAGTTGGTTCTGAGAGCAAACGGGGAAATGAAAGACACACATTGAAAGCTGAGTCTGAGTGCAGCTCTTCTTGCTGGCAAGATGGAAGGGACCCTGGTCCAGTTGGCTCGTTTCTAGACAACCCAACATGAGCTTCTGGAATCATTTTTGGATTATCCTGTTTATCATCCTACAATATATTTCCCTGTATACTCCTCACCCCCTTTATTTACCCACTTCATTAATTAATCCTTCATCTATCAGGTAATGTATTAGGTGTTACAGAGGACAGAAGGAAATATAAGATGTGTACCTTGTCCTTTCGGAGTTTGGAATTTAGTTTCAAAGACAATACTTATCGATGATGAAGTGACACATTCATTTGCTCGTTAAAAAAGAAAAAAGTATCCTAAGGTAGTATACCAATCATCCTGGGAACTCAGGCCAGAAAGGGATTGCTTCGGACTCAGGTAGACAAGGAGATTTCCAGGAGAAAGTGGAATTTCAACTATATTTTCGAAACGGATTAAGGTTTCAGTGGGCATATATGGGGAAAAGCTGGTGAATAAGAACTCATGGTGGCCGGGCGCGGTGGCTCACGTCTGTAATCCTAGCTCTCTGGGAGGCCGAGGTGGGCGGATCGTTCTGAGCTCGGGAGTTCGAGACCAGCCTGAGCAAGAGCGAGATCTCATCTCTACCAAAAATAGAAAGAAATTAATTGGACAGCTAAAAATACATATAGCAAAAATTAGCC
>CAUYSK010056445.1:0-27923 GCA_963575035.1 Avahi laniger
TGGCAGGGATTATGTTTAGAGTCTCTTTGTCGATGACAGTGGTTAAAATATCTCTAAAATGTCCTTCTGTGTGGTGAAAATAATTATATTCTTTGACACAGGGACCCTTCCAATATGGCAATTTGCTTTATCAAAGCCAGCAAGGGAGAAAATCAGCTAACAAGATGGAAGTCACAATTTTACATACCCTAGCCATAGAAGTGACATCCCACGACCTCTGCCATATACGATTGATTATAAGCATGTCACTAGGCCAGCCCACATTCAAGGGGAGGGATTACACAGGACATAAATACCAGGAGACAAGGATCACTGGTTGCTATCTTAGAATCTGTCTACCATACCTCTGTGCTGCAATTTTCTCATCTGTAAAATGGGAGTGATAGTGATGGCTACTCGTTGAAAGAATTAAATATGTTTGCCTGTATAAAGAGATTAGAAGAGTGTCTGAACATAGTAAGTGTTCAATAAATGCTAGGTACTGCTAATTCATTTTATATTTCTTTCTTTTGCTATTATTATTGAGTACTACAAGTCGTACTCTTCTAGCTTCCTATTGGCTTTCTGCACATGTAAGAATAAACAGGGTAGGGAAGATACCAATGCATGGCAATCCAAGCTGACGAGCATAAATGCCGCCCAAACTAGAATCCACCTGCCTCCACCTCATCCTATCATCAATCTACCAACTCTGGAATTTCAATTAAAATGAAAGAGAAGGAAAATGAGAGAGAAGGGAGGGGGAATGAGAGAGAGGCTTTCTGGTTAAGACAGGAGAGATAATTAATACCTCACAACCTAAATCTAGATCCCCTATAGCTGTTTCCTCAAAAGCCAACCTATTTATTGATTCTAAACTTTAAAGAATACCATCAGTTTTCCAAGTCTTAATATTATTCTGACAGTAAGTTTATCAAAAACAACAGAATTACATGCCCTATGGGTCCAGCACTGTCTATCTCCAGCACGTTTAGGAGGCGTGGCTCACCGATCTAGCCTCTGCATGGGAAAGACTGGTAAGTTTGGCGCTGGTGTGCTTCCTTCTAAGAAAATCCACTGCACATAAATCCAGACTTTAAATCTGGGAAACCAAGAGTATTTACACACAAAGCACAAAGGATACACCTTCAGCTTCCTCACAGAGTTCACTCCTTTAAGCATTTATATGTTTAGAGATTACATTTAATGAATTGAGGGAAAGAAGACAAAAATTAAGTAGGTAGGCACTCATAGAAATGATGATTAGATATTAAATAATCTCTAAAGTCATAACATAAATAAAGGGAAAGAGTCTCTTTTTGTACACAGATTGGTATGGTAAGTTTATCCACTCTTAACACTCCCCTACACAAACCAAGAAATCCTGGAGGAAAACAAATCATGTTCCAGACACTTTCAAAACCCTAGTACTTTGCAGAATGCCAAACACAAAAGGGGAAGGCCCTGCATATAGGTTTGTTGAGCAACTAAATGATAGCATGCCTCACTGATTGGTTTTCAGACTGATTATTGACTAACTGATGTTGTCTGAAAGGTCAAAAGTTCTGGTTTTAAATATTATCACTGGTTTCAAAATATAAACATATTTATTAACTGATCAATAAAGATGGTTTCAAAACATGGGACATGAGGGTGATCTGGCTGCAACATCTGTTACCCCATTGATCGCCAGGTTGATTTGGCTGATCTGGCTGGCTAGGTGGGTGTCCCCCTCTCTCTCCACTCCATGTGCATCCCTCCCAAAGCTGCACACCCAGTCGAAGAGGACAACCTTCCCCAATAGAGGAGGACCGTTCTTTAGTCAAGGGTATAAGGGTAGCTGTGTTCTCCTACTAGAACCTCCAAACAAGCTCTCAAAGCATGGTGTTGGTCACCCACCTATATGCAAACAAACTTCAAGCTAAACCTCACACCTGATACAAATATTCACTAAAAATATATCATAGATTTTAAGATAAAATATAAAACTATTAAAAGGAAACATAGGATAAAACCTTTGTGGCCTGGGTTTAGTTGAAGGACTCTTAGAAATGTTAATTAAAACGTGATTCATGAAAGAAAAAGGAGATAAATTGGACTTTATTGAGATTAAAAACTTTTACTCATTCAAAGTCATTGTTAGAATAAAAAGACAAGTGATGAACTGGGAGAAAATATTTGCAAATCACATATCTGACAAAGAACTATGTAAAGGACTCTCAAAATTCAACAATATGAAAACAAACCAATTAAAAATTGAGCAAAGGACTTGAGAAGAGACTTCACCAAAGAAGGTATTAGTACACAAAACAATGTTGAACGTCATCAGACGTTAGGTAATGCAAATTAAAGTCATGATGACATACCACTACACATCTATTAAAATCACTAAAATTAAAAATACTGATGCTATCAACTGCTACAGAGGATACAGAGCAACTGGAACACGCTAGCATACATTGCTAGCGGGAATGCAAAATGGTAATGCCACTCTCAAAAACATTTAGGCAGCTTCCCATGAAGTTAAATATACACTTACCATAAGACCCAGCCTTCCTATCCCTGCATATTTACCTTAGAGAAATGGAAACTTATGTTGACACAAAAACCTGTACACAAATGTTTATAGCAACTCTATTTGTAATTGCCCAAAATTGGAAACAACTCAGATGTCCTTCAACAGAGGAATGGTTAAATGAACTGTGGTATATCCAAACAATAAATTCTCCTCAGAAATTAAAAGAAGAAGAAGAAATTAAAAACATGGACACATGTAACAACTTGAATGAATCTCAAAGGCATTATGCTGAGGGAAAAAAATCTAGTATCAAAAGGTTACATGTTGTATGATGACATTCATGAAAAAACAGTAGTGATTCTATAGTCTATAGAATAAAATACAGTGATGGAGAAGAGCTAAGTGGATGCCAGGTGATGGGCTGGGTTGAGGATGTGACCAACCATAACCTGAGGGAATATTTTGGTATGATGAACTATTCTCTGATTGTGGTAGTGGAAACCCAAATTTACTCATATATTAAAATTCATACAACTGTACGCCAAAAAAGAAAAAAAGTCAAATTTTACAGTATGATCATTTTAAAATTAAATAATAAAGAGAAATATATCTGGTTTTACATAGATAAACTTCATGGCAACTCATGACAATTTCCTGATGGAATGAGAGGGGTTTTGGTTTTAAAAAGCACGTGGCTAGCAGCCGCTGACATAATCTCTCCCAGACTCATCCTAAAGTGCACGAGAAAACAGAGAAAAATGACAGAACTCTCCACAACTCTAAGAACAAGGACTAATAGCATCAGTGTCACACACTGAAAGGATTTTCCACATGACCGAGGGAAATGGGCTGGGCGATGAAATTTGAAGCCTCCTGTGTCAGCACATTTCAAAATAGGTAGAAAGATCTTTCATTCAGTCCCACTATGTCCTGATCATGTCTATGCAAACAAGAAAACTGAGCAGCCATTTCTTTGCCATGTTGGTGAACTACCAGACATAGAGAGTGCTGTCCCCAGCTCCTCATTGTTGCCAGATGCTACAAATCTCAAAAATTAATTACTTAGCAATGAGGTAGCCACCAGGACTGGTACATGTTTTCAGGACAGAGTAGCCTACAGACACGGGGACAGGAATAGGAAGAACCCAGTAGAAGTTCCACTTGGGGATTCTGGTTCAGAGTATTAGAGAATCAGGCAATGCAATGAGGAGAGAGCCCTTATTTTAAGAGAACTGCTCTAGATTACCCAGTTGATCTGTGGAAACTGTTCTGCAGTATATATCTTGGATCTCATATCCATGATAGGGGATATGAGAGGTGGATATTATCAATACCCCCTAGATGAATAACGAGGCAATGGTTAAGGCTGCCTGGTATATATCCTTGGCTCCACCGCTTACTAGCTATGTGACCTAGGAAAAGTCATTTACCCTTTCTGTGCCTTCATTTCCTCATAGTTACAAAGGGATTAATAATACCTGTCTCATAGTGAAGGTTAATGAATTAATATACAAAAGCTAGTGGCCGTGAATTTCCCTTCACTTTGTATGATTTCCCCCCATAGTATCTATTTTTTTCCTATCCACTCATCATTAAATGAGAACAGATTAATTTAGAGAGGGTGTATGAAAGCAATTCTAAACATTTGTATGGTACAATGCTACATCAAGCTACCTCATAATCAAATTACTGAAAATTAATGATAAAAAGAAAATCTTAAAAGCAGCCAGAAAGACCAAAAAAAAAAAAAAGGACACAGTTTCATGCAGAGGAACAAAAATAAGAATTATAGCATAATTCTTGTCAGAAATTACATAGGCCAGAATAGAACAATATTTTTAAAGCAATGGAAAAAAAGTCAACATTGAATTTTATAACCAGCAAAGATATCTTTCAAAAATTAAGGTGAAATATAGACTTTTTCAGACCAAGAAAGTTAGGAGAATTTATTGCAAGCAGGAGAAATTTGTATCTAGGTTGAAAAGGGTTGAAGAGTATTAGAATGGCAGATATATGTATAAATTTAAAAGACATTTTCCTAACTTTTAATCTCTTTAAAAGATAATTAACTATCCAAAAGGAAAATAATAATATATTGTGACATTTAAAATATATAGAGAATTAAAACACAATAATAGCACAAAGGACAGGAAAGGGGAAATGGAAGTATAGTGTTGTAGGAACTCTATACCACACGTGAAGTGTTATAATATTATTTGAAGATAGACCGTGATAAGTTAAAGATGTATAATGTAAACCCTAGAACAACCACTAGAAAAATAAAATAAAAAGTTATATCTAATAAGTCAATTTGGAGATAAAATTAAAAAAAATCTAAAAGAAGGCAGGAAAAGAGAAAAAAAGAAAAAAGGTTAGGAAAAACATAAAACAAATTGCAAGATGACAGTTTTGAATCCAACCACATCAATAATTACATTAAATGTTAATGATCTATAAACACTCCAATTAAAAAGCAGAGATTGTATAAAAAATGAGATCCAACTCTATGCTATCTAAAGAAACCAATTTTAAATATAAAGACACAGATAGATTAAAAGTATAAGAATGAAAAACACATACCAAGCAAATACAATTCAAATAGAGAAGTGGCTATATTAATATCAGACAAAGTAGACTTTAGAACAAGGAATATTTAGTAGACATAAAAAGGGACATTTCATAATGATAAAGGGGTCAACACATCAAGTTTACATAACAAATCTAAATGTATATTCGCCTAATAACAAAGTCTCAAAATGTATGAACAAAAATGATTGAAATGGAAGAAAAAATAGACAAATCCACAATTAAAGCATATGGTCAGTACACAGTGCATGGTAGCTATTATATTAAATATAATAATTATTATTAACATTATCATTCATCTTTGACATTCCCAAAGTAAAATGCAAAACAGGGATGCCTATCACACCTCTATTATTTAACAGTGTTCTGAAAGTCTATCCAAAATATTACATGAAAAAACAAAAATAAGATGCCTTACCATTGGAATGGAGGAGATAAAATTATCATTTTTGCTAGTTGATTTGATTGTATGCTTAGAAACTAAAAACAAAACAGAAGTAAAGAAACTAAGAGGTATTAGAAAATAGGACTAAATGAGAGAGACTATTTGAAAATAATTACATTTCAACAATTTTCCTGTACTATCAGTAACCAATTGTAAATTATAAATGAAAAGAAGATCTACTTATTAAAACAACTAAAAAATTTTAAGTTCCCAGAAAAACCATAAAGCTCTCTATGATAAAAATAAAAATCTTTCCTGGGAACTGTTTTTTCTTTTCAAAGAATGACTATAGATGGTCACTAGAGTGATGACTCTTCACATCTCCCTATAAACCTCCTTCAAGTCTGGACCTTGAATCCTTGTAAAACCACAGGGAGCCTCATTTCCCTGCAGGAAGTTTCTGGCATTTGAAGAGAGATGCAGAAGAACCCATTCATTAATTACTGCATCCAGCACCCATAAAAGTTCCCAAGTGCACATAGTAAGCACTCAAATAATACAGGATGAATGGATGAGTAGATGAAATAAATGAATGAATCTCTAAGCAATTTTCTAAAATATGCCCATCTCTCTTATAACTGGCCTGAGTTCAAAGCAATTGTTTTTGGCATTTGAGATCCAGAGAAAGTTCCTCAGAATTGACTAAATCCATCCTGTACTTGATTCAAAGGCACTTCTAGGATCAACCCAGGTTCCTCTTGACAAGAAATAAATGGAAATAGGTAGAGATTTTTGCCCCCCATGGTGGGGATGGGGGTGGGGTTTGCAACAACTTTCACTAGTTATTCCACACAGCATTTATGGAGGGTTTATTTTGTTCTTAGATGCTGGGAATACAACAGGGAATGGTCTTACTCTCGTGGGGCTTCCATTCAAGTATGGGCAAATAGACAATCAACTAGCAAATTAATCAAAGAACCATGTATTTACAGATATGGTAAATGCACTGTGTAGGCACTAACTAGGTTAGTTTAGTGAAATCTAACTACAGATTTAGTTTAGCAACACGTTTTCTTCCCTGACTGATCCCTAAGTTTATGCCTGTAACCAGTGCCTTTTTTTTTTTTCTCCTATTGCTTTTGTTTTCTAAGTTCTGGGAAAGCTATTAAAATTTTTTATGAAGGGACCCTTGTGTTTGGAGCCAACTCAGACTATCATTTTTCTTCTTTGTGGGTATCCATACGACGACTTCCAAAACTTTTGAAGGCATCCCAGAGTAGTCTGCCATTTCTATTTCGACAAGAATATATAGGCAGTTTCTTTATATATGGGAGTATACGGGTTTTTAAAGTAGGAAACACGAAGAACGCTGTCAGCTCGCATAAGTGCCTTGCTCACCATTCAGTCACAGCGCTGAGAGGGTGGTCAGCTGGTTGGGTGGGAACCAGCGCACTGTTTTAGCTTTCCCAAAGAAATCTCTGTCTAATATGGCAATATTGATTCTATCTAAAGGGAATTACTTTTAATAAAATGTTTTTCTAAATCACACCGGAAGATGCTATCTTATTTAACCAAATGGTGTTGATTAAAAGGTTGAGATGAATGCTAAGAGAACTGCTTTGTTTACTAGCGGAAACAATTAATTCTTCAGCCCTCACCTTCCATCTCCATAAATTAATGCTCTTTTCTCTGTGCTTCATTGACGGCTGGTGAATTATGCAAATATTTTTTTCTGTAAGAAATTAGACAAAGTAGTCTCGCCACTTCTCATAACAAGACATTATAAATATGGCAAGTTACAATTAGATTTAAAATATTGTTCTCAATCTAGGTCGCCTAAGTTCAAATGTTTTAACCTTTAAATCAACTCTATGAAATCAAATTATGTTGGGAAGTACCTGATATTTCTGGAGAAATTAAGTCATTTTGGCATTTCCTTTAATAAGAAAGTGATTTTAGGCCATTGCAGAAATAGATCATTTCAACAGTCATCTTTCTTTGTACTATCAGCACTACTGCCATCAAGATATAGCCATTTCATCCTGACGTAATAAATGAAAATAAACATAAATTTGATTTGTTAATTCACATAATCTGCCTATTTCACAGTGGGAGTGTATGCATATTAAAACATTTTAAAAGTGAGACCTCGGCACTGTAAAGTTATTAAAAAAAAGAATCAATGAAAACCAAATGACTCAAAGTAGCTCACAATTAAACCAAAAACTTGCTTGTGCCCTTTTTCCTACAAAAAGGATATTTTTAAATGCAAATTGTTCAATACTCTAATTGCTCCAAGAGCATTTCTGATTAGCAATCTTAATCATGTGCTAGCACCTTTTCGTCCCGATTCCCAGGATTTTGCATTATGTGTCAGCATGACTCAAAAGAATGCCCAAACCCGGGTCGCACCGGACTGATGCAACCCTAGACTGTAAACGGGGTGGTTCTCAGCTTGGGCCATCCCGTCTCACTTGACCCCTGTCTACCCAGAGCAGGAAACCAACTCGGCTGTGCTCGGCAGTGAGGGAATGAAGTGCATCGATTGCTCGTGATTATTAGCGGGAGTGGGATGAGCCTCCTCCTTATTATGCAGATTAGCGGAGCTCTCAGTCCCAGCATATTGTGCAGATGCGGGCTAGCAGCTGCTCCTACAGATGGCAAGTACACAACTCCATTAGGATGGATCTATTGTCTGCTCCTGGCTTGCGTAGAGGCTGGGGCAGACTCTGCAAAGAGAAATTGTTACACGGCGAGATGTAAAAGCACACACACACTCTTAAAAATCTGCACCCAGGAGACTCTTTACGCAGCAGGGCCGACAGCACTCAAATTAGAAATCTACCCTAAATAAGGACTTTCGTATGTCACAATTAAGACTGTGTATTTTTTAAAGCAGATTAACCATTAAAATTGAGTAGCATAATTCAAATTCTGCAATGCCACGCTATTAAATATTCAGATTAAAAACAAATCCTAAGAGATTCATTCAGAAATTTGCACTACATTCAGCTCTTCTGGAGCCTTGTGTTTTGTTAGTTCCCTTTTAAAGAGCCAAGTTTATTTTCCATAACATCAAAATGCAATAAGGAGCTGAGTTTCCCCTATTAAAATGTTTGTTTTAGATAGTTTGTCCTTTCAGAGTTATTGTTTATTCTAAAGAGCATCAATGCGGTTAAATCAAGTTAGCCTGGAATGAAAGTATATATATAAGAATTCTTTTTGAATAAATATTATTTAAATCATTAGGAACTAAAGAGCATTATCTGCTACTTAATTTTGGATATGGTATAAAATAATTAGATTGCCAACTAATTGAAGGGATTAAGCTGGGTAAAGGATAGGTTTTTGTTTTGTTTTATTTTGTTTTTAACTGATGTTTTTCTAGATCTTCCCTTAAAATTTAACCATGAAAAACATCCCCGGTCACGAGAGTCTAAAGGAACTGAAACTTTCAGAAGAATGGGAGAGAACTGTCAGAATGTCATAAGCAGCATAATTTAAACTTCTTATAAAAATAAACATACTCTGTTAAGCCTGGTCTTTAAAAACTTAAAAGATTCAAGTTTAGAGATGAATGCACAATAGAAAGAAAAGTGGTGACCTACTCAATTACTTGGTCTAATCAATGCAGAGAGACAAATATTAATAAAATAATTTAAAAGCACATCAAAAGATAACTGTTGTAGACCCAGAGTTAAAACAGCACAAAATACAGAGAAAGAGGAAGAAGGAGAAAAAATGTAAATGGGTTGTTCTAGAGCCATCTTTTCCACACTTTTTTTACCATCACCCATGAGAAGAAATAGAACCCAGTCTACACATGCATTTGTTAGTATATACGTGTATAACAACTTTTACAAAACTTACCCTTACTACTCATGAGGCATTTTGTTTTCTGTTTTACTCTATTCATATTTCTTAATGCTGGTCATGACATTAAATGTATTTCATGGCCATTTTCATGACCTGCAGTTTGAAAAATACTATTCTAGAATATAGTCAAGTAGGTAATGTTAAAAAATAAATATATCGCATGAATGTCAACATCAGTGTTAAATGTGAGAAGTACTCACTCCAAATTGACAGACTCAGACAGAACTAACACTTCTCAGGGCTTTGCAGGGAGGCAGAATCAGAGAAACTTGCCTCTTTTCTCCAGAATGAATCAAAGACTAAATGACCAAAGGCTGAAAGAAGCACCAGGACTGGATCGAACAGGTTTCCGGATCATCCGGAGGGGAAAATTTGGCCCAGTAACTCATGCTAGATGTTGGTAAGACAAAAAGTAACCAAAAACAGATGTACTCTAGAAGAAAAAGTATTAAAGAGAACATCCTATAAAGGACACACAAGGCAGGTGACAGGAAGGTGGATGCCTGTACCCAAGGATGAAAATAGATTTCTCCTCCAAAAAGGATTCAAGCATATGTAGAAAGACAGCCCAAATACAGTCAAAATCTACAAAATCACAAAGCTTCTGGAAGTCTAAACACCACTACCAAGAGAATGCAGCAGTAATAAGCTCTGTGACCACATTAAACAGGAATTCAGCAGCACAGTCAGAGCGCACAATTACAAAACGGTCAATTTAAAACAGACTGAAATTACGATTTTGCCAAGTGAATGTCTTGTCAATACATACAATTTAAACCTAAAGTTCAAATTGTTCTGTGAATACATTTTAGTTCAACACACATTTTTTAACGGAAGCCCCTTGGTCTGTTCCATTTACGGCTGTGTTCATAGCACATTGTACAATGTCTTAACACGGAGTAGGCACTCAATAAAGAGCTGGTGAGTGAATGTGTCTGCACAAAGAATAGTGCACATGGAATAACAGACATGTAAATAAATAATTACATCACAGTATAATAATTCAAAAATTCAACTGTATACAATAGAGTTGTCAGAGAAAAATTTATTGGGGAGTCAGGAGCAAATTGAACACTTCTGAGATAGTTTTGAAGGCTAATCAACAGAAGGATGGACATTCCAAAGAAAAAGCAATAGAATGCGCAAAGGCAGAGAGGTGTGAAACATCAACACAAGTGCAAGCAACATCTCATGGCCAGAAAGCTAAGCATCCCATAGCTGGGGAGAACAGGGGATGCAGGCAGAGGATAGACGTGAGGCTGAACAAGGAAGCCACGGTCAGATCATAAGAGGTCCTGAGTATGTCATGCCAAAGAGGAGCCTGAACTTTAAGACATCATAAAGAGCTTTAAGCAAAAGGGAGACATAGATTTGATTCCAATTTTCTGGATTACATCAATAGCACCCATTTAATTACCTATCACAAACCCTTTAAATAGATTTGCTGCTCTTTCTGGCAATTGACATACCTTGGTACCAGCCTTCTCCTGTCTGTTGTCTGATCTTTGTAGGACACCATCAAACCTCAGAGCACTTGTTCTTCCCTGCAGACAAATCTGGCTGTCATTTCTGGATCTTGAATTCCAGACTCGGTGCAGCACTCCTTTACTTACAAGAGACAACAGTGTCGTTTGAACTTCCTTTCCCTTCAAACTGAGGCTGCTTGAATGCAGGCCATTGACTGATCAACATTTAGACCACTAAGGCAGGTTGCAGACTCCCTCCCAGTTCCAGGAGTTCACAGATAAATTTTAATTGTAGAACATTTGCTACTAATTTGCTCTTCATAGCAGCTTTTCCTGTTGACTTCTCCAAACTCTCCTTGGTGCCTCTGCTCAAACTTTTTGTGTCACCCAGTACCCTTTCCATTCCCCACTTTTATTTGTCAAAAATCCTTCCCCTTATGACACTTAATCACATTCGTTCTTGTTTTATAGTTGGATTTGAACATACCAGTCTCCCCCATGGATTGCAACCCCTGAGGGCTGGGACCCAGGAGTGATTTGTCTTTGAGCCCACTCACATCCAAGATAGTAGATAAGACAGTAAATGAGAATAAATGAAATAGCATATGTGAAATCCCTGTGTATAATGCAAATTACTGTCACAGTGATAGTTCTTATTAGATGATCTCTCTCTCACACACACACACATACACACATACATCACAAAGCAAAAGAATTTATTTTTCCATGGAACTGTCTGTGCATTTTAGTCCATCCCACAAGAGCAGTGGGGGTCCTTGCTGCCTGTCTCTCTTGGTCATGCTCCTCCTCAACAGTCCTTTTGCTTTTTTTCACCCTTCTGACTTCACCCATGGTCTTAGGTAATAGTCTGCCCCATTCAGGGCAGAAGCCCTTGCCAAACACAACCCACACATGTGTATTTGGCCCATGGATTGTCTTTATGGTTGTGTGTGTGTTTGTGTGTGCACACAAATACAGTCAGCACATTATAATTCAAGAAAAGTCACACAGACTTCCACTTTGAAACATGGAGCTGAGCTGTGACCTTCCTGTTGAAGGAGTACACCCCTTCCAGTTTGGCCAGCACCTACCTCTCCTTAACTTCTCCTTGATATCCATCCAAGAGTCACTTGTCATTTATCAATATGCTCATGCTGTGATTTTTCTTACAATAGAGATATCTTTCTTTGATTCCACACCCTACCAAAAGTGGAAAAAAGAAAAACAAAAACAGACTGAGAAGGTTGCATGATTTTTCTCACATCAGACTGCTGCGTTCATTTATGTTGCTTTACATAGGACATTCAGTTTTTAGACCCCTGATACAGAGCGGCTAAATCAGTGACAGTTTGAGCAAGGAAGCAGGACCACTGTGATCTGGAATAAGGGATTTATTATGCAAATATGATCTGGGGAAGAAGTTTATAGAAATCTGGTGATAAGCCTGAAACCAACTGCTGTAGTTGAGCAGGGCAGCAGCTAGGAAGAAAAGCTGGACACAAAGCAGGAAAGGAAAAAGACAAATTAGAACCCGTGAGGACAAACTGAAGCCTCCATTTGTCTCTCATCACCTCCAACCTGGATGAAGCAGGAGACCTGGAAGAGAAGCTGGTGCCCTTCATCATGGGGCTGCACATGTGGATCGCCTGAGATCCGGATATGCCGAAGGAAGAGATCTAGTAAGAGCTGCAGGAGCTGTGAGCTCTGCCCTTGGCCAGCCAGGTGAGTCAGCATACAGATCAGCAACCCTGCTCATGAGCTGCAAGGGAGCCTGGAGGCCTACACCCACTTTCAGAGCTGATGGCTGCTGCTTCACATCTGCCTCCCAAATCTTGGGTAAATTTCTCTTATGGCCAACCTTGACTCAGAACCACATACAAGGAAGGGAATTCTGGGAAATGTAGTTCCATCTTAGCTAAATGACATAGTACAAAACCACTACAGCCTCCACCAGCAGAGTTCGGGCAAGTCAGTTATTGGAGCATGCACAAAGAATAAGTTTTTATTGCACTTCATCTGGACAAATAAATCTAACCTAATAATAGAAGAAAAAGCAAAGATAGCTTAGGGAATGTAAGGATACATCTTTTTTTGGTTGAGTTTTTATTGATACGTAATATTTGTACATATTTGGGGTACATGTGATATTTCGTTACAAGCATAGAATGTGTAATAATCAAGTCAGGGTATTTGACGTATCCCTCACCTCGAGTATTTATCATTTCTATGAGTTGGGTACATTTTAAGTTCTGTCTTTTAGCTATTTTGAAAGATACAATACATTGCTGTTAACTATAGTCACCCTGCTCTGCAATCGAACATTAGAACTTATTTCTTCTGTGTAACTGTATGTTTGCATCCATTAACCAAGCTCTCTTCATCCCCTGTCCACAACGCACACTCTTCCCAGCCTCTAGTAACTATCATTCTACTCTCTACCTCCACGAGATCAACTTTTTTAGCTCCCACATATTAGTGAGAACATAAGATATTTGTCGTTTTGTGCCTGGATTATTTCACTAAATATAATGACCTCCAGTTTCATCCATGTTGCTGCAAATGACATGATTTCATTCTTTTTTATGACAAAATAGTATTCCATTGCGTATATATACCACATTTTATTTATCCATTCATCTGCCAGTGGGCACTTAGGTTGATTCCATGTCTTTGCTATGATGAATAGTGCTGCAATAAGCTTGTGAGTGCAGGTATCCCTTTGATTTCTTTTCCTTTGGATAAATACCAGTAGTTGGATTGCTGGATTGTACGGTATTTCTATTTTTAGTTTTCTGAAAAATCTTCATACTGACTGATTAATTTACATTCCCACCAACGGTGTATAAGAATTCCCTTTGCTCTGCATACTTATCAGCATCTGTTATTTTTACTTTTTAAATAAAAGCCAGGAATGTAAGATTATATCTTAGCCATTATGTTTCACTACCATGACCCAGCACGCAACACAGACCCTTGCACAGAGTAAATGTTTAATATATTTTAGTAAATTACACCAGATAGTCCTGGTTACTCAGTTAAAAAACAAATCTGAGATTCATAGTAGAGAAAAGAATAGCAATATCATAAGACATCTTTTCATTCTATTAATATTTTTCATCATTGAAGAAGGAGTCTCTGCCAGGCACCTACAGTCCCAACTACTCAGGAATCTGAGGTGAGAGTATCACTTGAGGCCAGGAGTTCAAGGCTATAGTGTGCTATGATCACATCTGTGAATAGCCTCTGCACTCCAGCCTGGGCAACAGAGCAAGACTCCGTCTCTAATAAAATAAAATAAAAATGTTTGCTCTAAGAAAAAGGAGGCTTTGCCTTTGACAAATAATGGTGTTTATGTATAAATGTATGCCTAGACTTTACAAGTTTTCAATTTTAAACATAAAAATGACCTTCCCTTCATACAGCACATCATGACTAAAAAATAAATTCTTAATTTAGCAAATCATTAGCATATTAAGACTAGGGATATAAACAAAAGGACAATTCATAAATGTATCATGGACATTCATTATTGTCAGGTATTTCATCTGTAACAGATATACATCAACATTTTGCAAATTTCTTGCAAATGGGTAAAAATAAATAGGAAATGCAAAAAGAAAGATTAACCAAATTAACCAGGAAAATTAGACCTTTATCTTTTTCAAATAATTAAAAAGCTTCAAGAAATCATATATATTTTTCTTGATAAGCAACATTGAAGAAGAAATCAAATAAAAGAATAAATTGGTTCACATAACGCTCCCTAGAAATTTATCTTTGTTGAATAAAATAAACTTCTTCACCGGTTCTGACAGATTTGTAAGTTCCAGTCCCTAGGCTAAATTCCACATTCCATATCACTCATAGTGCATCGGGTTCCCTGATCAAACCCTCGCTGGTACAGATGCTCAGTACCAGGGTCTCAAAGTCAATTTCATCAGGAGAAAAACAGAAAAAACTCTCCCACCTACTGAATTAAAATATCTAATATATTAAAAGTCATCTCTACGCTAGCCATTGATAGTTAGGTATTTAACAATTTTAATCAGTGTCACTAGATGACATATTCCTAATTTAACCTGAGTACATATTTTCTTTTAGCAAAGATTAATCAGAAATTCTTAATGATGAGCATTAGAAATTAAAATGGTACCTCATATTAATAAGGTATTTAGCTCAGAAACGCTCAAGGATTGTGAAGACTCACACTCCTTAATGCATCTTCCCAGGGTGAATACCCTGTCCCTAGTCCTCAAGTACCATCAGTCCTGGAACAGATCTCAAAATGAAACCCATATTCCTTGAACCCTATTTTCTCAAAATGTGTAAATATAAAACTTCCCAGGAGGGACCCTCTCTCTATCCAGAAGCTACTAAGAAGAAAGCTTATTACTTCCCAGAACCCTGAGGGATCTTATCGTCCCCTTTTGACACATTATGTCAGTAAGTTTAATGCTGTCCAAATCCATACATCCGTCACAAGGCGTAAAACATCCATCCCTTTAGTTAAATTTTAAGACTATCCCATCAGTGTAATCATGTCTAAACATCACATACTTTGCATTCCTAATTATTGTTAAATGAATTTTTCCACCAGAACAAAATATTTCTACATGTGGATATTTCTAAATGTACCTATATACATATATTGAAAATCTACCGTAAGTTGCATTAAAAATCTATCCTAGGCCTATTATAAAAGATTCCTAAGCATCAGTTATTATTCTGACTTTCAAAACCCATTAATGAGTATTTACATCCTGAAATTGATCCAAATTTAGAATAAGCTACAACTGGAGATTATCATAGCACTAACAGAAAATTCTCCAAATCTTCAAACTTACGGGTTTTGGATAAGAAATTGAAAAGGACGGACAAAGGAGAGTTCTTTAGTTTGGGAAACTGAAATGAGAACAAATCATTACAGAGCTGGTGGTGCCAATTGGTGACTATTGTTGTTAAGCCCATATTCTTGATGTCATTTGTTCCAAATTTAATTTCATATTTGGGAAATACAAGAGATTAATACATGTGTTTACCCACATGTAGAAATATTTTCACAAAATGAAGACAAGCAACAATCTTGTGCTGGTGTTATTTGGGCATTTTTAATACTAGCTAATGAACAGCTCACCAACTGCTACAATTTTATAGGCACGAGAAACAAGTGACTGGGTTTCCAGATGTCAAATCCTTCTGTATAGTTACTCAGCAGTAACATCAAGTATATGAATGGAGGTGTTAATTTAGAATTTTGTGTGTGTGAAATAAACAAGGAAGACTGGAAATTGCATTAAAACATTCTCCCTGGCTCCCCTCCCTCTCTCTCTCTCTCTCACACACACACACACACACACACAACCCGAGTATGACCCTCAGACAGTACGCCCTCTAATGGGGCACTAACACCAGGCATGACTTGATGGCTGCTTTGGAGAGGCAGGTGCTCAGCTTCCCCATCTTTGCTTTGTGACAGTTTCTGTGTCACATACGCCATCACCAGCCTGACACATGTATGCCATCCCCCTTAATAACGCAGGGAGATCTTGGGGTCAGAGGTTCCCCTCCAATGACTGACAGCCAGGGAGGCTCCATACCAGCAATAGAGCCGTCAGCTGGAGTGAGAAGACAGGGCCCCGTGGGGAGTTCCTTTCTTTCCCAACAAGGAACCTTCACTCAGCATGACCTGCCTTGGAGAAAGCTTCAGACATGGTCCTTTCTTTTCCACTTCAAATCCTGCCTCCAAACAAGCTCTCTTGGCCACCTGCAGTTGCTGTAAATCAATTTCCAAACAGAAATCACTATGCAAAATATGAACAAGCTAAGATGGGTAAGGAGATGACAAGCTACACAGCCCTGCCTCCTGTCATGTGGGGTCTCCTCTCTCTTTGCCCACAAAGCCACGAGAAGTTAAAAGAGGACTTGGACTCACAGGATTTTAAGACTAGAGATGACCTCAGGAGATTATCCAGTCCTGCCTTCTGCATTACCCACAACCTAAGCACCTCTTTTTTTTTGGTGTACTGGGTCTGTTATTGCTGTTTGGTTTTAATATAACCAAAATGTCAATGCAGTCCTTTGCAAAGAAAAACACAACTATCAACAGAACCAAATATTGCAATTCCAGTCACCAACTCACTTTATTTCTGTAAACTTCCCTTAACACTTAATCGTATGTGTATTTTGATATGTTGCAGTTTGGTACCCATTGTTCCTGATTGGAACAATACCTATTTTACTAGGTTGAATTTTAGACTTAAGAAGACCTGTGGATTATTTATTTCCTTCTCCCAGCCCTCTGCTCAGTTGATACATGGAAGCTCATTTCCAGATAAAATTATTAAGTGGTAAGTGGGCTTGTCCGAGCTCCTACACAAATCATAAGTGAGGCAGAGTTAACTCTGCCCTATGCGAGCCATCTCGAGACCCTTCATTCTGAAAGGAACAGCAATGTGCTGCTGGAAGAGAAGGATCCATCTGCAGAAGCAAAGATCACAAACCATCCAGGCTGAAGAGCCTTTCTCCCCCAAGCAGATTCTGCTGCATGTGATGGGCTTACAGAGCCCACCCAGGGCATTCCAGGAGGGTTCCATAGCAGTAGCTGGCCTTGCCTTGATGAAGTGGATTGGCTGCCATCTTGGTGAGAGTTAATGGGCAAGAAGTTCTGCCAGAAATAAGCAGTGGGACATCTTCACTCAGGGTCTGCCTGAAGCTGCTGGAGAAACAGGTTGAGAAGCAGACAAGTTCCGTTACACCAAGTGAAAGCAGCCATACACAAATACCACACATTGCATGATTCCATTTATATGAAATATTCAAAATAGGCAAATCCTAAAATACAGAAAGCAGATTCGTGGCTTCCAGAGAATGGAGGCTGGGGGCAGCATGGGTAGGGACAGCTCATTGGGTAAGGCAGCGGTCCCCAACATTTTTGGCACCAGGTACTGGCTTCACGGAAGACAATTTTTCCATGGACAGGAGTGGGGTGGAGCTCAGGCAGTGGTTCCAGTGATGGGGAGCGGCTGTACATACAGATGAAGCTTCACTCACTTGCCCACTGCTCACCTCTTGCTGGCCTGATTCCTTAGATTCATGGAAGACAATTTTTCCACAGGGTGTGGAGGAGGAGGAGCTCAGGTAGTGATGTGATGTCCAGCTCCTAACAGGCCACAGACTGGTACCAGGCCACGGCCCAGAGGCTGGGGACTACAGGGGTAAGGGGTTTCCTTTTGGGTTGATGAAAATGTTCTGAAAATAGATAGTGGTGATGGTTGCACAACATTATGAATTTACTAAATGTCACTAATGGTAAATTTTATGTAATGTGTATTTTACCACAATTTTTTTAAAGACTATGCTTGCAGCCTTTAAGAGAGAAAATTCCCTCCAAGGCCTATAATCCTCCCTTATGTGCTCCCAGAGGGGAAGCACATGTCAGTCCAGAAGAGAAAGAAGAGAAAGAGGAATCCCCCAAGGGTGGGAGAAGGATGCGGTGTCGCTCTCTTCCAGGACTATGCCAGGCACGAGGGCCTTTGTAGGCCACTTTGCACTTGTGTAGTGAGTGTTTGCTCACATATGTTCAAAGAGCTAGACAGACTTGGACTAAAATCTAACTCCACCCCCTCGAGCTATGTGAGTCTTGACAAGTCACATCACCACACATTCCTGGAGTGCCTACTACGTGTGTGACAGTCCAGGGCCCTCCATGCAGCATCTCCTTCAATCCTCACAAATCTGTGAGGCAGAAGCCATTATCTCGTCCAATTTCCAGACGAGGAGCCTGGGACTTAGAAGGGTTAAGTTGAGCCAAATCACACAGACAGCAAGAACACAGTTAAGACTCTTAAGCAGTTTCTCCATTTCTGAAATGGGGGGAATAATAACTGCTTTGCACGGTCATCAAGAGGATTAGAGATGCTGAGCAGATGCTCACTAAATGGTAGCTGGAAAGAGTGACGAAATCACAGGACCCTCCTGAGGTGGCACCACAGAGCAGAATTTTACGTTGAGGGAAGTCACATGGCTAGTTAGTGACAGGGCCAGGACTCGTATCCAAGCTGACCAACTTCCCACCTACCGCTCCTCTGGCGGTGCTATGTTCAGAAGACATGCCTGTGGCAGTGAATGGACAATAGATCAACACCTAACCAACCAGAACATCAGGAATGAGTGTAATGTGGACCTGGGACAGGAAACAGGTGCTTATTTGGAGAGCAGGAATCCAAACAAGGAGACGGAAGGGGGAAGGCATTCTCCTCTTCCATTAGCTAGAAGTGTTTCCTGCCAGCATTACCTGTGGTAGAGAAGAATTCTGGAGAAGCAATGACCTCTGATGGCCCCAGTGTCCACACAGTGTAACAGAGCCTATTAATAATAGTAATGATGATGACAATGAGGACCATCAATTGCGTACTTGCTACAGCCAGGCAGTAGACAAAACGTACTACGTACATTTTCTCAAAAACCTACAAATAGGTGTGGGATTGGTTACTACATCATGGTCCTCATCTCGCTGATGAGAAAACTGGAGGCCAGGGTAACACAACTAGTAAATGGCAGGGCTGGATTCAAACCCAGGCCTTCAGGAGGACAAAACTCTGGCTCTTGACTAAAATGTTACTTCTCATGACGGAGATTACTCATTAGTATTCATGGATACTTCTGGCATGAATAGAAGTGGGCTCAATAAATGTTAAATATTAATATCTCTCCAAGCTAACTTTTGCCAAAGAGAGAAAAATAGAATAAAGTAACTTAAGACTAGCAGAATGTATGACAGAAAATTCTTCTGAACAGTAGGTCCTACCCATTCTAGGACATCAACAAAAGCAGCGACTGAGCCCCACACCAGGCCCACAGGAGCCAGCCAGAACTAGGGCCATCTCCCTTCCAGACAGATACCCTGGCACCCACGTAAGTCCAGGGCTTCAGCTTTCCAGACTTCCTAGGGATGTTCTTCCAGGTGGCCCTGGTTCCACCAAGCTAGAGAAAGAACTTCATGCATTCCTAGGCAATGGCGGTGCTCTCGATGTGACTAAAGGACTAAAGGTATAATTCGCCACACATGGAATTTAAAAACTACATAGGCCATTCTTAATAAGTACACAAAAGAAGCTCCAAAACCTTTATTTCCTAGTCTCATATCCAACTATGCATAGTGAAGAGAATGTTCAGCGTTTCTCACCATGTTCACGTTTAGTCAACGCACCACCGACAGCTCATCTGTGAACACCGTTATGAGAACATTTGTGACCACATGTTACCTTAATAGGCTGGAATTAATTCCTGACTTACTTATCTGAAAACTATGTAACTCTATAGATATTTGGATAATGACAGATAACTGATAGGGGTACTAACACATTTCGTGTATTCTTAGATGTACTTTTTTTTTTTTTGCACATTTTAACATCTCTAAAATCCGTGTGTGCGTTACTGTCACCAACAGCCAGTGGGCAGGCCTGACAGAGCTGGCATGGTCTGTTCAGGTGAGAACATTAAAAGTACCAGCATCAAAACCCGCAGAATAGATAACGTTGACGTCGAAGAAAATCTCAGAGATAACAGTAGAGCACTTGTTAAGGATATTTAAATTGATTTCTTGATGGCCCAGAAGAAAATATTGTGTAGAAAAACATGGCTGTAGACAGCTCTGAGTTAAATAGTAATTCATAAGAATGAATTCTCCAAATGGGAAGTTTTAAGAATACCCAAACCAACTTATTTCACTTATACCACTTTTTGTGTATACATAGGGGTCACATGTGCTTTTACAAACCCTATGGATTATCTAAATAGGTCTAGAAGAGCTCCTTCAAGAACTATAAAATAAAAATTCTAGGTCCTCACTTAAAATTAGAAAGCAGCGTGCCATAGTTTAACTGGCAGCATTTTTTTCTTTCTTTATGATAAATAAAATAATGGTACATCTTATAATCAGTAACATCTTAGATTCAGTGGAAAACGGCTTAAGCAGCAAATATACCACAATGCAGTAAGTTTCCAGAAATAAAATAACCAAAAGTTTAATTATTAAAAGAAAATAAATATAATTTCCTCTCACTCTAGAAACATCAAAGTCTAAAACGTCACAGTAACATTTATGTATAATGCACCTTCTATTTGAAAAGACTGACACGCCTGAAAAAGTCACTTTAAAGTAAACCATTTTATTTGTTGCTTCTCAAACTTTATACTTTTAATACAGAGGAATTGGAAAAACTCTTAAAATCCTCAAGAAAGGAAAACAATTTAGATTACAAAGAGTAAAGCATTTAAACTTAAAGTTAATTAGAAACTGTGCCTCTTTCTACTCCCTTGAACTTGCTAAACCTTGGTTTCTTATCTGTAAAATGGGAATTTAAAGCAGCTATGTCATTGGGTGGTTATGAGAATTGCATGGCTGAGACAATATAAAGTGCTTAGTAAAGAGATCCACATGTTAGGAGCTAAATAATTTTTAATTGTACTCTTTTGATCATTATCTTTATGATTCTTTTACACTGGGCCCAGTGCTCAACAAATATTTGTTGAATGAAAGGATTAAAAAAACTAAAGAATCATATCCCCATCATTTTAAAAGACTTTATTTCCAGCGATGCATTACTTGAAAATGTTATTTTTAAGCTTACATACTAGTTTCCTCATCAGATGATTTTCGAAGTATTTAAATAAGAATAGAGATGAGAAAATAATCCCATTTTCTTTGACACCGAGGTACAAAAAGGCCTAATGTTTCAGTGCAATTAACAAAACCAAGCAGCCTGAGAGATTTCCTTAGTGTTGAGGGGTGAGGGCGGGAGTTGGAGAGTAGGGAGAAAACTGCAGTTTGTTATAATCCACAATTCAATTTCAATCTTTCAAGAAGCAAATTCTGTTCCCCTGCGCGCACGCACACACACACACACACACACACACACCTCTTTTGTTTTTTAAAGATCTTGAAAATGTTTAGCCAAATGGGTCTTAAATGTCAGTCCTCTGGTGGGGAAGGAAAAGGGCACCACACACAGATCCTTCCCATGTTTGGTCCCAGCCAGCTGTATGAGAAAACAAGCTCAAAATAAAATAAGGGGTAACATAATTATAAAACACCCTTCTCAAAAAAAAAAAAATCTTTAACTCACATTAAAATGTGGAACATCTCAAGCAATGGTCATGGATTTTAGAATTTTACAACCCAGTGTTTAAAAATCCTAAAAATAAAGTATGTTTGATACATGCTATTTCATAAATGTCATACATTTATACGGTGGGAGCACTTTTTGCACATATTCCTTGTTTACATTTCAAACGTGCCTTTTGGAAATCTCTACCAGACACTAAATCACAGATAGAAACCCATAGCTTCTGAGGGAGGCAGCAAGATCAGGTGAAGGGCAGTGGGCAGGAAGTCCGAAAATGGGTATGTTCTTCCAGCCAAGCCACGAACCAGTTGTTAGGTGGCCCCAAAAAAGTCTCAGGACCTCTGGATCTCAGTTTCTCCATTTGGACTTAAGAATCTCTGAGTCTTTTCCAACTCTTACATTCTTTAACTAGAATTTGGATTTTGCCCAAGGTGACCTTAATGTTGATAACAAGTGTAGGGAATTGGATTTACAATGTCCATCATTTCATTGTCTTAACTGCTACTCCACCTTAACTCGTGTTATGCTTCAAAACATACTGTCAGCCCTTTATCAGTGTGCATGAGTGCACGCATACATGCACGTGCACGCATACATGCACACGCACGCACGTGCACTTCAAGGAATGAATAACAAAGAATCATGTGCAAGAATTATATGCAGCATTTCAAGTGACACATTGAGCATAGCCGTGTTTTCAGTGCTAATTATGAAACAGCAAACGTAGAGAGCTCGTGTCTCTGAGTCTGCCAGGCCCACCTTCCATTTCCTTCTAAGATTGGTATGGGTTCTGCGTAAAACCTCTCTCCTCCACCCTCTGTTGACCAGAGGACAGTGACCCCCTTAAGCTCCTCAACAGCACAACCCAAAAGAAAAGGTGCAATTTAATTCTTAGCCTGAAACACAGCCCATTTGGAGGGACACCAGTCACTAGGGTATTGTTAGTGCCTTGAAATGGCCAAGAGGGATTGCTGACTCTGCGAATATCACTCGAAAGGCAGGAATTCTATTTGAATTACTAACATAACAGATGTTTGCTGGGCTCCACCATGCAGTCTGCATACAGTTATGCTAATTTGGCAGCACTTCCCTTCCAGTTAGCTCTGAGCCATTAGAGCACGCAGCTAGTAGGTCCTTCTGTCTAACTAATAATTACCTATTATTGATATTAATTAACATTTTTTGCACTTTTCCTCGGTTTTGACCTAGTATCTGTTGGTAGTCTAATCACTGTGGCCTATTAAAAGTCAAAATACAGGGGCCTACAGTAGTCACGAGCCATTTATCAAAAAGCAAACAAGGCCAATTAAACAGGCAGCCAGACAGTTGTCTTGATTTGCCACTGACTGTTTCTTGATCACCATTATAAATTGCTAATAGGGCAGAAAGCGCTAAGCGGGGAGCATCTGTGGGGGGCTGGTTATTGCTCACTCCCCGCCTGGTGACAGGTGAGAGAGAGGCTAGCGATGGTCTTATTGATGTGAACTGCCCATCAGTTGGTAGTTATTGTTAAAGTTCATGATGCTACAGCTGATCCCGTCCTGCTGAGAGTCAATCAAATTAATTAGAGCTAGAAATTCTTCTTTATTATTTTAGAGCACGGGTACAGAAAGAAGTCCTGTAATTTGGATCCAAAGGCAATGAAGAAAAAAAAATCTTCATGTAGTACAGTGTGGAAAAAAAATCAGATATTGCTTCTTCCATTATTTATAATAAGGGCTGCGGCTAAAGGTTTTTATAGGCACAGATCAAGAGATCATAATAGAAGCATATTGACAGATTTTTTTCTGCAATACTCCAAGGAACTGGCTGTAGCAGGAAAATATATCAAAACCTTATCATCAGAGCTGAGATCTTCTGTGAAAAATCAATAAAGAGTTATACATGGTTTGAGTTTAAACAGTTCTCTGTAGTCATTTAAACATAGTGCATCTGTACAGCTTTTTACCTCTGGAGACCAAGGTAACCTAGCAACTGCAGGGCTTAAACCGATTAACTACAAATGAAGTACTGTATGCCTATCAAAGCAATTGTTCATCGTTGCCTTTGTTGCAGAGACTAAGCTAATTGAACATGATACAGTATGAAGATAATTAACACCCATGAGTTTGTTAATTGCCTGTTAGCATTACAACACAGTCTCTTGGTTTCCTTTTAACTGTCTCCTTTGTAGCCTCTTACTTCCCTTAAAATGGTGCAGGACCTGTTTAACTGGCAATGATATCTTGGAGTTTATTAACCCTTTTTAAATTAGTTTAAAAAAAAAAAAAAAAGCCCTGTCTTAATGAAGCATATTGCATGTGCTTGTTAAATGCAGGCTCCCACTTTGTCTCTCTATTTTCCCAAGATTAGGAATTTGTTTTACAGATACTGTACAAACTATGTTTATTTTTCGTGCTAATTTATTTCAAGCAATTTAGTCATTATAAATGCTCTTGGAAAAAAAAATACGGCTTTAGTGGTTCCCTTTATTACTCAGCTGCTCTGCTTTCGAGAGTGAGCGATAAATGTCTTTGAGGGTTGGAATATTAATTGAAGGCAGCATCTGGTCAGCAGCTGACCGGCTCCAGTTGTCCTGCTCCAACAGAGCAGGCGAGAAAGAAGCTTTACTAGTTCTATTTGCCAGGCTCTCGTTTTTCCTTGGAGCCATGGACTAAATGAACCCCCATTTTATCTCTGCTGGATCACTGCATGGATGCCAGAAAATCAATTGGGCAGGAAAATCTGTTAATCTAAAGTGAATTCAATCTAAGGAATCATTTAAAATAAAAATTTCAATCATTACCTTTTCGGAAAAGCACTTTTTTCCCTCAAGTCTGTGTGGACATTTCATGACAATACTTCGAAAGGACCCATCACAAGAGTAATTCAAAGTCAATAGAATTGTCTAGCAAGGAACAATTTGCTTTTTGGAGAAGAAAAAACAAAACAGGGTGGCTGATTACAAGTTTAAGAGGAAATAGAAAATCCCAACACTGTGTGGACAGAAACAATTAACACACCCAGCCTCAGGATTCACATCCGACACTCAAGATAGACTCTTCTCCTGTCAAGAAGGAACACCCTGGCTGTGTCACAATTGTTTAACTTGGATCTTCCTGGATGATCCTCTGTGTTTGTCGATACTGTGTCATGGTTAATACTTGCTGCTAAGCCAGTCCCAGGAGGGCCACTTCTAGTGCCCAATTACAACTTCTATCATCAATCATAAGTATTATTTATTCAACAAAATGAATTGCTAATTAATAACTGATGAGCATTATGGCCTTGAAGACTATAACACTATTAATTATGGTTGGCATGAAAGGCATCTACCTGGCACATTTTCACTACAATTAGCCCTGGAAGCTTTCGTGGAATATGTTTATTAAAATAATCTAAGAAAAGGCTGGCCTGCCTTCCTCTCCTGCATAAGAATTGACAAACACAATGTTATCTCAGGTTAGGACTCTACCAAACCACCCCAGTATTCCAGTAATATTTTTCCTGTGCGCCATGACTTGCATGAGAAGCATGACATGACGAAGAGACCCCCCATAGAGGCTGCAGGTACAAAACGTGGCCACACATGCCCAGCCATGCTCCTGCTGAAATGCTGCAGGGGTGACTCAACTGTAGCATGGCACTTGGAATGTGGCTGCTGGCTTATTTTTAGACTCGGTTGTTGCTCAGCTCATGTTCTGGGCTCTGGGTCCAGGCACACAACAGCTAAATCACTTTAGCAGGCAGCCGGTGGGCCAGGACTGCTCACATGTACTTGCAGTCCAGTGGGAGTACAGCGTTCACCTTGAAGACCTTCTGATCAGAGACTTAAAGAGGAAAAGCTAAGAAATACCCTCCTTCCTGCTGGAGAAGGAGAAAACAGTAGGTTTGAAGAATGAACACACACAAAAATAAAATACTGCTATGAAGCTTTTTGAAAGCAGAACAAATCTACTACCTCTGTTCTGTGTCTTGTCTCCACGCCTAAAGCCCTGTAGGTGACGAATAAATAAGGGTAGATGATAAGCATTGCAAAGAGGCCTTTTTTTAAGAACTTTGACTAACAGAAGGGAAAAACATTTTTCCTCCTGTGTATATAAGCCTCCGAAGGTGAAGAGCTCATTGAATAGTTATCTGGGTAATTCTGTAGTTTAGACAATCATTTCACATTTAGTGCCGGATGGATTTTGGAGAATAAGCTATTTGCATAGATCAAATTAACTGTAGAATTGGAAAAGCACTCTCTTTGTGCTGGGTAAGCAGAACAGTAAGTCTCTCATTATTTCAGTTAAAAATGTTTGAGGGTTCAAATTATGCAAACATCTTCCCTTACCATTCTACCAAACTGCAGAGCACCCAGCCCCCTTTTTGTGGGTGGGTCCAGTGTCTTGGAAGAGGGGAAAAAAGAAGAAGAGAACGAGTGCACCCCCCTCCAGATGGCATGATGATTGGTGAAGTTATCTTTAGCTTTACAAACTCAAGAGTTAGAAAGGTTGGTAAAGTGAAAGAAATGTTCACAAAACAGCTTAATTAAGCACAACATTCCTCTGAGCTTCCACCCCATTTCTCTTTCTATAAAGATACTGACAAGTGAGAACATGCGGTTGGTAGGAGCTTGCCAGCATTCAGGCTAGTAAAGTGGCAAATTGCTCCAGTGTTTTACGGCGACAAATGGATCTATGTCTGCAATGGCCAGGACAGAACAGCATAAAGAGGCCACTTAGTTGACACAGATTAGTG
Source organism: Avahi laniger (assembly GCA_963575035.1). Taxonomy (NCBI): domain Eukaryota; kingdom Metazoa; phylum Chordata; class Mammalia; order Primates; family Indriidae; genus Avahi; species Avahi laniger. The sequence continues at coordinate 26,659 of CAUYSK010056445.1, forward strand.
GGAAAAGCAATGAAAAATATAAGGCAAGACGTGAGAGAAGGAAGAAGGCAGGGAGAGAGTTCAGTGGAGGTGGGAGAGGAAGGATAGAGGACAGGCAAACAAGAGCCCTTGGATTCTAGAGCCGGCTCCACATTCTACGCCCACAAGCTTAAGCAAATCAGTTCATCTATCTGAGCCTCAAGTATTCTTACTTATTCTCCTTGTCTTGCAAATTTGCAGGGAGGAACCAGTGAATACTGTGTTTGTGGCTTCAGTTTTGAAAACACTTTGAAAGAAATAGTTATATAGAAATGTAAGATTTCTAATAATTTTGCTTGTTTTCTCTTAGCTCATTTCAATCCAGTTATTTCAAACAAAATGGCCAGGCAGGCTCCAAAAGCTGTGCAAGAAAATGTGTCAATCAGGCCTGCATTTGAGAACTAAAGAGTGGGTACGCAGTTGACATCATCGAAGCTTGCAAGAGGGAATGCCATGTTTTCTTAAATTACAAATCAGGCAAAGATACCTGAGCCACAGATAGCCAATTTTAGTGATCATACCCAAGACTACTCCTATAGAGAACCAAATTTTATACACAAGAATCACATGGGGAAGTTAACAATACAGTTACTCTGAGTAGGTCTGCTGTAGGGCCTAGAAATCTGCATTTTAGCCAGAAGCTGGTCCCTCTGAGGCATGTAGTCCATAATTACCAAATGGGAGACCAGCCTGATTCCTGGGAGTGGAGCACACTTCCGCACACGCTTTCCTCAGTTCCGCAGGGTGGTTGTGAAGGTACTTGAACCAGGCAGCACCTTCCCAAAAGCCAAGGGAAACAGGAAGTGGTGGAGCCCTAGTCTTCATTTTCAGTAAGACCAGGCTCAATTCAAGAAGGTATTTCTCCTACACAGGACAGGGAACAGCACTTCAGAAACATCCTTCAAGGCACTGATCGAGGAAATAGAGAAACTACTCCTAAAACCTCCTGCGAAAAGGAATTAAAGAACCTAAATCAGCTTTACAAACATGCAGATATACACATTTCTCCTCTTCCGGTAGGAAAATTGTCCTCTTATCTTTATTCTCCCAAACACTTAAGATGCATCTTCTTTCCCTCCCCTTAAATGACTGATTTTCATTTCTCTCAAAACATGGACAGTGGACATAGGCTATGTGGCAAGATCAGAAATGTTCCTTTTTGAAATAAGACCATTTGGGGTCTCAACCTCAAGATAAATCTTTTTTTTTTTTTCTTGAGACAGAGTCTTGCTCTGTTGCCCGGGCTA
>CAUYSK010056446.1:0-16344 GCA_963575035.1 Avahi laniger
GGGCTCAAGGCCCGGTGTCTTGTCCCCTCAGGCCCTTAATCTGGAAGTTCCCTCGTTTGCAGAGCCCAGCAGCACAAGCACGGCCACCTTCCATTCCTCCTTGCCCTGCTGTTGGCTCTGTCTTCAACATGTGGCCTCTACGGGTTCCCCTGTGCTCCTACAGCCCAGCCCAGCATTGGTAGACCTTACACAGCATGTCTTCATTTCTCATAATAAAAGCATTGTTGGGTTCTATAGCCGGACCAGAAATGGAGCCTGTGTGTGTGCTGTCCATGGATCCCCCATCCCTGCTCTGTGCCAGGCACTCTGACAGGCACATGGTACTCAGAGATGTTAAAACTCACACAGCCCAAACGGAACTCCCGATCTGTCCCCCCTGCAATCTCGCTCCTGCCTTCATCCCCCTCCCCTGGTTCAGTAAACAGCGGCTCCCTCCTTCCAGTTGTGTAGGTCAAAATCTTGGCCTTGGCCTTGACTGTTCTCCTTTCACATCCCACATATAATACGTCAGTTCTACCTACAACGTCTATCCAGCATCTGCCCCTTATGCCAGCCTATACCCCAAATCCCATGGTTCAAGCCACCGTCCTCTCTTCCCTGCAGTGGTACAACCACCCCTGACCCCAGGTCCCATCCACCAGCGTCCTTTCCCTGCAGTAGTGCAGCAGGCTAAGTACTTGGTCCCTTCAGTCTTTCAAATGTGGGTTCACTCTTGTCTCCCTCTGCTCACAATGTCTCCCTTCTCTCTCAGAGTAGAAGCCAAGTGGCCAACAGAGTCCTGCCTGATCTGGGACCCCTACCCCTTCTCCTTCCCTTTCAGTCACTGTCCCACCCACACTGATCTCCTCACTGTTCCTCACACACACTGGCTGTGTCCCTGCCTCAGGGCCTTTGTACTTGCCATTCCCTCTGCTTGGATGCTCTCCTTGCAGACATTCACCCCTCACCTCCTCAAATCTGTGCTCAAACATCACTTCTCAAGGAGGCCTTTCCTGACCATCCTATTTGAAGTTGCCCTCACCTCTGTCTCACCACTTCCTGTTGCCTCCCATGTTTTATTTTCCTACATAGCCCTCGTGACCACCTGACATAATGTTGGTAGTTTGCCAAGTAATCCCCCATTGCAGCTGGGAAGAGTCAGAGCACTTGCTGTGGAAGACCTCACGTGGGACAGCACAGGCTCAGATGGAAGCTTCCTTCCCACCTTCTTAACTCTGTTCCAATGGGCTAGCAGTAAATGAATATTTTAAAGCATGTATATAGCTTGGGTCTCATTATAGGTGCTTTTCTAAGTACTTTATATATATTAATTCATAAAATTCTCAGAAGAACCCAGTGAGGTAAGCACCATTATATCCCTTTTACAAATGAGGAAACTGAGGCACAGAGAGGCTCAGTGACTCACCCAAAGTCACACAGCTAGCAAGCACAGAGCCAGAATGTGAATCCAGGCAGTCTGGCTCCAAGAGTCTATACTCCTGCTACTCTTCCTCTTTTGAGCATTCATTCATTTAATATTTATGAAGTGTCTTCTTTTTGTTAGGTGTGAGATTTTAGAGACCGACAGATGACCAAAAAGTGGCATCATGATAGTCTAGGAGGAAATGCTGAACAAGGAAATAAGGGAAAATGAGAAACATACTCATTCAGCAGACATTTGCTGACACTTACTATATGTCAGCTCTGCTTTAGGCATAGAAATCAGAAAGAAATAAGACACACTTTTGTGCTTGTGAGGGGCTCACATGCTGATTACGGGAGAGAAGTGTGAATTACTGCACATAAACATGATGGCATGAACTGGATTTGGTAGAGGTGAGTGTAGGGGACTGTGGGCCCCAGAATAGGTCTAAAATTGGGGGGTTGATTTGGATGCACGGATGGCTGAGTGGTGGGATGGATGGGTGGATAAGTGGATGGATGGTGGATGGATAGATATTGGAAGTATGGATAGATAGTATTTGGAAGGGTGGTTAAATGTATGGTTATAGATGGATGGATTAATGGTTAGGTGAATAGATATTAGCAGCTGTTTGGATGGATGCTTGGCTACTTGGATGGATGGATGAATGGGTGGATGGATGAATGAATCATTATTTGGAAGGATGGCTGGATGAACAGATGAGTGAAAAGCCGAGGTCACTGCTGGAAAGTTGGACATTTTCCCAGTGAGATCACCACACCAGCTGAAAGAAAGGGTTGAAAATTCATGCATTCAGTCATTCAACACATATTTATTAAGCTCCTACTTATGTGTCTGATACTGTTTTAGGCTCTGGGATTAGACATGGTACTCGCCTTTATGGAGCTGACATTTCCGGGGAAGGCAGATGACAAACAAATAATAGAATGTATGTAGAATCTATATCATCATAGAGTAATAAATGCTATGATGAAAAAATAAAGCAAGATGACAGGGCAGAGATGGCAGGAGGAGGCATTATGTTGTAGGTGGTCAGGAAAGTCCTCTCTGAGAAGGTGAATGGTGAATAGGCAGTGAGGAAGAGGCCATCTGGGGAATTGTGTTTGAGTCAGAGGAAATAGCTAGTTCAAGAGCCCGGAGGCAAAGAGGCCAGTGTGGCTCTCAGGGAGGAGATGAGGTAACAGATAGGTGTGTTAGTGAGTGGGGAGTTTGGGTTTGGCTGTATCCTGCAGTAATGGAAGACATTGAACCTGGGCTGATCTGCCTTTGGAAAGGCCCCATCTCCCTGCACCCCCTCAAAGGGGATGGGTTCCTGGCCCTGATCTCTCCTGGGATCACAGTTGGGAGGCTGTCAGCATTTTAATTACAGCTTCCCGCTCTCAACGGTTTACAACTCACCTATAACACAGGCCCTGGGCAACATGTGGCCCCTCTGAGTGGTTTACGTGCTCACCATTTCTATATTTAGTGCCATTAACGCTTGTTGGCCAAGTTTTCAGAGAGAAAAAGAAGGAGGAACTGCAGGGCAGCAGGGAGTTGGTTAAGGTTTGTGTTCAGTTTTTGGTTTTAAGCACTAAGACCTCTTTTTCAGTTGTTTTCTGAGATTATTTCCCAGCCCTTAAAGACTACAGGGCAGCTGTTGGTTTATTCCGTGACAGTGCTCACTGCTAAGCAAGAGAGACTGATCCCTTGCAAAGCTGCCCTCTTCTCTTTCAAGTGTGTGGGTGCTTCCTGGTGAGAGAGCTGGGTTTAAAGGACACCCCGGGCTGAGCGTGTGACTAAGGGACAAAGCCATCAATTACTTAATATTTCACATGATATGGGCTGGGCTTCAGGCCAGGTGTTCCAGCCCCCTCTGCCTGAAGATGGGATCCCCTCTGAGACCTCCAGCCAAGGGCTCTGCAGGATTTCTCAAACTTTAGTGTGTCCATGAATCATGTGGGGAGTATGTGGAAATGCAGCTTCTGATTCTGTATGTGGGGCTGGGACAGGACCTTAGATTCTTCATTTCCAATCAGTTCCCAGGTGATGTAGATGCTGCTGGTCCAGGAACCACACTTCGAACAGCAAGGATTTCAACCAGCGCTGTCCAACTGAAATATTATATAATACAAGCCACACATGTAATATAACATTTCCTAGTTGCCATATTGAAAAGGTAAAAAGAGGTGACATTAAATTTAATAAGATATTTTATTTAATCTAATTTATCCCAAAGAGTATCATTTCAATATGTAATCAATATAAAATACAGAAGTATTTTACATTTTTTTTTCTGTAACAAATCTTTGAAATCTAGCATTTGTTTTACACTTACAGCACATCGCAGTTCAGACTAGTGACACTTCAAATACTCATGTGACTGCTGGCTCCTCATTTGGAGGGTGCACATCTAAATCTGGCTTGACTATCTCTGGTGATAGGGAGCTCACTACCTTCTGGGAAGTCCACTCCATGGCTGCATGATCTGAGTTGGGAGTTGACTGTAGGACTAGCTGGGGAGAACCAGCTTTACTCTCTGGGTCCCCAAGCCAATTGGCATTCTCTGTGAGCCCAGTACCTCACATCCTCTGTGCTCAGGTAGGACACAGCAGCCCTGAGATGGCTTCCGTGGTTGTTCTTTTTTTTAATTTCAGCATATTACTGGGGTACAAATGTTTAGGTTACAGATATTGCCTTTGTCCCACCCAAGTCAGAGCTTGAAGCACGTCCATCCCACACATGATACGCACTGTACCAATTAGGTGTGATCTTAATCTGCTTTTCTTGTTGAAGAACCTGGCTCAGAGACTCTGATATCCTCAAGGAGACCCAGCCATGAGATGGCAGAGCTGGGACTAGAAGTCAGAACTCTGAAACCTCTTCTCCCTCCGCTATAAGAGGCTGTGGTTCCTCTAGTGTGACATGGTTTCAGAGGCTCTTTCAGGTCCACTCATGCTCCTGCAGACACACTTCTATTTGTGTGGTGAATTAGATTTATAGATTTGCATATGTTGAACCGTCCTTACATCTCTGGGATGAAGCCCACTTGGTTGTGATTATTTTTTTAATAAGCACCTGAATTCGGTTTGCTAGGATTTTATTGAGCATTTTGGCATCTATATTCATAATGGATATTGGTCTGTACTTTTCTTTTTTTGTTGAGTCCTTTCCTGGCTGTGGTATCAGGGTGATATTGGCATCCTAAAACGTGTTGGGGAGGACTCCTTCCTTCAGGATGTTGTGGTATAACTTCTGCAGGATAGGTACCAGTTCTTCTTTATAAGTCTGGTGGAATTCAGGTGTGAAACCATATGGTCCAGGACTTTTTTTTTTGGAAGGTTTTTTCTTGCTGCTTCAATTTCAGTACTTGATATTGGTCTGTTCAGGAATTCTAAATCTTCCTGATTGTGTTGGGGGAGGCTGTGTGTTTCTAAGAATTTGTTCATTTCATCCACGTTTTCAAGTTTATGTGTGTAGAGATTTATATAGTACTCATAGATGATATTTTGTATTTCCATGCTATCAGTTGTTATTTCTCCTTTTTCATTCCTAATTGAGCTTATTAGAGTCCTTCTTTTTCTGTTTCTGGATAATCTTGCTAGAGATGTGTCAATTTTGTTTATCTTTTCAAAGAATCAACTTTTTGTTTTATTAATCTTCCATATAGATTTTCTGTTAGAAATTTCATTTAGTTCTGCTTTGATCTTGGTTATTTCTTTTCTTCTGCTGGGTTTGGGCTTGGTTTGCTCATCCTTATCCTGTTCTTTGAGACAATTCATTACATTGTTGATTTGTGATCTTTCTGTATTTTGGATGTAGGCATTTGTGGATATAAATTTTCCTCTCGGGACTGCTTTAGCTGTGTCCCACAGATTTTGATAATGTGTCACTTTTGTCATTTAGTTCAAAGAATTTTTTGATTTCCATCTGGATTTCCTCCTTAACCCAATAATCATTCAGCAGGAGGTTGTTTAGTTTCCATGACTTTGTATAAAGATTGGAGTTTCTGTTGGAGTTGATTTCTAATTTTATTCCACTGTGGTCTGAGAAGATTCATGGTATAATTTCTAGTTTTTAAATTTGTTTAGACATGCTTTGTGGCCTAGGATATGGTCAATTTTAGGGAATGTCTCATGAGCTGAAGACAAAAACATATATTCAGTGGTTTTGGGGTAGAACGTTCTGTAAATGTCATCCAGGCCCGTTTCTTCTAGAGTTCTGTTTAATTCCATTGTTTCTTTGTTTATTTTCTGTTTGGAGGATCTGTCCTGTTCTGTCAGAGGGGTGTTGAAGTCCCCAGCTATTACGGTACTGCTGTTTATCATTTTGTTTAGATCAAGTAGGATATATGAATCTGGGTGCACCTGAGTTAGGTGCATGAATATTTAGAATTGTTATGTTTTCTTGTTGAATTGTACTCTTCACCATTATGTAGTGACCATCTTTTTCTTTTATTACTTTTGTTGATTTGAAGACTAAGTTATTTGAAACAAGAACTGCAATTCCAGCTTTCTTCTGGATTCCCTTTGCATGCAATATTTTTTTCCATCTCTTCAGCTTGAGTCTGAATGCATTCTTGTTTTTTTCTTTTCTTTTCTTTTCTTTTTTTTTTCTTCTTTCCCCAGAGACATCAGGGAGTCTATGGATGCATCCTTGTGAGGTAGACATGTTTCCTGAAGACAGCAGATACTTGGCTTGTATATATTTATACATTTGGTCAGTCTATTTGTCTTTAGGGCAGTTCAAGCCATTCACATTTATTGAAAGAATTGATAAGTGGGGCCAATGTCTGTTCATCCTGTTGAGTTGAACTTTGTTGCTTTGTTTTTTCTGTTGAGCCATTGTGGTATCTGGCCTGTGATCTTTAGTTTTTGGATGATTTTACACTGGTGAGTGCTTATTGTGCGTAATGCTGTTACGAGTACTTCCTGGAGGGAAGGTCTCGTATTGATGAATTCCCTCAGTCTTTCCTTGTCTGAGAAGCTCTTTATTTCTCCTTCATATAAAAAACTTAGTTTTTCAGGATACAAGATTCTAGGCTGGGCAGTATTCTGCTTGAAAAGAGTGAGAATGGAGCCCCAGTCTCCTCTGGCTGGTTAGGTCTCAGTAGAGAAGTCTGCATTAGTCTGATGCATTTTCCATTATAGGTTACCTGCTGCTTTCACCTTACAGCTCATAGGAGGGCTTCTTTCCTGGTTATTTTGGCCTCTATGATGACCATGTGTCATGGTGTCTTCCTGTTTGCAATGAATTTCCCAGGAGTACTTTGAGCTTCTTGTACATGGAGATCTAGATTTCTAGCAAGGCAAGAGACATTTTCCTCCATTTTATCCTCAAATAGTTTATCCAACCCTTATGTATTTTCTTCTTCACACTCAGGGATGCCTATGATTCTACTGTTAGGCCTCTACACATAATCCCACATTTCTCATAGGCTTTGCTCTTTTCTCTTATTTCTCTGCTCTACCTCTGCAACTAACTTGTTTAACTAAAAGGTATTATCTTCAATCCCTGAGAATCTTTCTTCTGTTTGATCTACTCTATTCTTGAGGGTTCCCACTGTGTTTTGTAATTCCTGGAATAAATTTTTCATTTCCAGAAGTTCTGTTTGATTTTTCTGTAATATTTCAATTTCTTCAGTGAATTTTTCTTCCAAGTCCTGGATTTTTTTTTTTTTTTTGTGGTTTCTTTGTGTTGGGCATCCATTTTCTCTTACATATCATTGAGTTTTCTTACAATCCATGTTTGAAATTCTTCTTCTGTCATTTTAGTGTTCTGAATTAGGTTGATATCCATTGCTAGAGAGCTGGTGTTCCCATTAAGGGATGTCCTTTCAATTTCATTCTTCATACTTCCAGAGTTCTTTTACTGATTCCTTCTCATCTAGAGCAGCTGTTGCTTCTTACTTTTGGATTTTCGTTTAGATAATGACATGCCCAGTTTAGTCTTCAAGGTAGTACATGCTGTTTGTGGGTGAGATTCAACCACATCTGCATGATGAGTCAGTAAATGCAGTAAAAGGTCATGCAAATCCACCTCCCTGTAAGTAGTTGTCCCTTGCTGGTAGGAGCAAGCTGCAATGCTTTTGGGTCTCATAACCAGCTCTCATTCCTCTGAAGAGGCACTCAAGTTCATCAGGTGGTGAGTGGAATTCTAGAATTTTCAGGTATGTCCTTATTCTCCACATCAGCAGAGGGAGATGTGGGAGTGAGGCTGGGCAGAGCTGAATTGGGTGAGCCTTCCCTGAAGCTTCACAAATGCTGTTAGCAGGGGTCAAAGTTCTGCTCTCTGCTTCTGGGCAAACCTGCCAGGAGGAGGTGAAATGGCCCCACTAAGCCAAAAAGTCTATATGTGGGGGTGCAGCTGTCTGAGGCCCACAATCTGGAACAGGCCTTGCTCTTTTTCAGCCTCCCCAAGTCCTCTTTTTCTCCTGGACCTCTGCCAGCAAACAGGACCTCAAACCAGCGGAGCTCCCCTATGATGCGAACAAGGAGGTTCCCTGCCCAGGATCATGTCCTGTGCTGGAAGCATGGTCCTTTTGTGGTAGGAGGGTTGCCTCTTGAGCACGCTGCAGCTAGGACCCACTCCAATCTGACCCTGAAGGCACACACACTCCAGTAGACTGATTCACAATATCCCTTCTGTGCCCCTGGGCAATTCCATCGAGATCTGGGTGTATGGGATCTGGCCTGCAAGCCTGTCCCCTGGGCCCCAAAGATCAATCACTGACCCTGCCAGGGAAAAGAATGCTGGGCTCAAGTCACCCAGAGAGTGCCCAAACTGGATCAATGTCTCTCTGTCACAGGGTTTGCCCACTCTACTGGAGTCACCAGGCAAGAAATAGCAGGAAGAGTCAGCGGGTAGGGAGCTCAGAGTCCGAGTACCCCTCAGTCTGCTGCAGAGCCCCAAATGGAAAGGTCCCATTCCCTGTGGATGTCTCCGGGTGGTGGCTAAATTGTCTCTCTTGGCAGCCACAGGTAGGAGATGAAAGGGAAGAATGAAGCAATATGGTGCTTGACAATTGGCTTGGGTCTGTGGGGTAAGACGTGCCCCGAGGAAACTGGGAGCCTGGTACCCTGTCCACAAGAGGCTCACTGCTCATTGACAGCAGTCATCTCTGGGCTGATGTCAGCAGGTTTCTCCAGCAGGTCAGGACCCCACCAACAGTCCGAAATGCAAGAGAAGGGAAATTTAACCACTTCACCTACCCTTGCTGCTCTCCAAGCCTCTTAGTGTTTAGATCCTGCTGATGCCTTTCTCCTTCCAGTTCTGCTCCACAACCTCTTCCCCTGGAGTCTCTTGTAGGTTCAGACACCCTTCCTTCTGACTCCCATCCAATCTGTGATTGTTTGTTTATTTTTTCACATTCATCTAAAATCTTTACTTCTTGCAGAGACACTTTTGCTGAACGTGTTTCTCATCCGCCATCTTGTCTCTCCCCTGGCCTCTGATGTTTTTGATGACAAAACTGATGATGATCATGTGGGGAAATTATGATGACAGTTATTGTCTTGGCAGCTCTATAGATGTTAATGATGGAGCTTATTGAGTACACATGCTACAGAACACATTTTGATAGTATCATGATGTCAGCTATGTTTTAGCATCACTCTGATACCAATCAGAATTTAAAGTAAAAGAAATGGAATATTTCAAGTATAGATTTGATGAGGTCTTTAAAACCCTAAAGTTATAACAGATTTTCAAACTGTAAGGAAGGCCTTGCTGAAATAAGACCTCTCTCTGCTGGCAGGCAACCTGCTGGGACTCTGTTTTCACAAACATCAGAAAAGAGCCAAAAGAAAGGAAATGTAAATCTTTCTCTTCACATTTACCAGCTCACAGCCTTTAGAATTTGTTTCTATAGCCTAAAGGTATTCCTGAGAAGCTCCCAAACCAGAAGGCAGGGTGGTAAACCCCAGGCCTTCATTTCCTGCCCAAAACAAAAATCACAAAAATCACATGCCCTATGATAAGCCTGACTACATTTCAGAGATAACCAAGTCACCAGGAAGAGAAGAAATAAGAAAGACAGACAACTTGATGTCTTTCCACTGGCTGCTAAGTACTCCACAACAATTAACATTTTTTCCTTTGTCCCCACGAAAGCAGAAAGTCACTTGGCCTTGCTGCTGGCATCTCTCTGTCTTTGGGATGCCACTTCATCTCCCTGCTCTCTCTCCCGCCCTTCTTTCTTTCTCTCTCTCTCATTCTCTCTGTCCCTCCAAAGGGTAAAATAAACTTTTTTTACATTTGTATCTTAATTTCTGCATGAGAAATCTTTCTCCACCTGCACCATGAGCTCCTACTATAAATGGAAATGTCCCTGAAGCATTGTATATGTTCAAATTTCTAATAAACTAAATATAGATCTCCTATCCAAGTACTAGCCAGACCTAACTCTGCTCAGCTTCTGAGAGCAGATGAGATTGGGCTCATTCAGTATGGTATGGTCATAGACTTTAACATCAACTCTATAACCACGTGAACAAAAAGCACTTCTTTAAAAAGGAATATGTTCTTATGACCAAAAAAGGAAAAAACCACTCTGGGTTATCCCCAGCCCTGATGAGCCCATTTCTTGCTCTGACTTCAGAAAGAGCTATTGTTATGGAATTACTAAAACCTATCTTAGGTTTTAGTAATTCCATAACCAGTCCTTAGCACCCAGGAAGCTGCTGGTGACTTGTAGAGTTTGACCATAGCAAGACCTTACACTTAGCATTGTTTGTCTAATTAGTACAGTTAGTATTGTTTGTCACTACTGTTAGGACAGTATACTTAGTAATGTGAGCATAGTTAGTATCAATGGTATTGTTAGCTTGGCTCATACAGCTAGTATTATTAGTATTCCTAGCCTAGGTAGTGTACTTGGTATTGTTCATTAGTTACTTAGCATAACTAGTGTAGAGTTAGCACAGTTAGACGTGACCAAGCAGAAAGGCATGACCTCCAATTTGTCCACTGAGGTGCTTAACAATTATAAGCTCCTGAAGAAAATTGGCTGGTGCAGTTTCACCAAAGTGTTGCTGGCCTGGCACCTTCTTACTGGGACCCAGGTAGCCATCAAAATCATGTCCAATCAGAACCTCCATGGGCTGGAAAGTGTCAATATGAAGGTCAAAGCCATGAGAAACCTGAATCATCCAAATATCCTTAAGCTGTTGGATGTCATTAAGACTGAAGACACTCTCTATGTAATAACAGAATATGCCAGTGGTTCAGACCTTTTCCAGCATATACTGAGACACGGCCACCAGAAGGAGGCAAGGGCCAAATTCTGACAAATGCTGGCTGCCATGCAGTAGTGCCATGAGAACCAGATTATCCACAAGGACCTGAAGCCCCACATCCTACTTGAAGACAATGACAGTATCAAACTAGCTCCCTTTGACTTTGCCATGACATCAGTGAAGGGATCAAGCTGGAAAGCATTTGTGGAACTGCCTGTTTTTGTGTCCCAGAAGTTCCTGAATGAGGACTATATGGGACCAGAGGTGGACGTGCAGAGCCTGGGGGCTGTCCTCTACACCATGACAGCCAAGACTCTTCCATTTGATGGAGAGTACTGGGGGGACCTTAAAAGCAACATCACACATGCAAGTTGGAGACATCTGTTTTCTTCTAGGAGGAATTGAAAGCATTTCTGAAACAGTTTCTGACACTTGACCCCAGACAGTGGCCCACCTTCCCTCAAATTATGAGGGGCATTTGGATCCATGGGCAGGAGATGCCAGAGGAGACCAGGAAAGCCACAGTGACTGCCATTCCTCTACCCAGCCTGCAGACAAGTCCCAACCCAAGGCCAGCCCCACAGGATGGCCACAGGGCCTTCCCCTCCACCCACAGCACCAGCAACCATGGGGAAGAGCAAGGAAGAGACAGCTCTCCCCAGGAAACATCCGGGGAAGTCACCTGTCTTCAGGCTGGGCAGCCAGATGGGAAGACCTTGACTTTTCCCTCTGAAGAGTGCCAGTGCTGGAGGGGACTCGCTAGGAAATTTGTCAAGTTTATATTAAGAATCTGCTGTATTCTGCCAGCCCAAAAGATCAGACACAGAAGGCTAAACAAAGCGGTGCCAGGGAATGTGGATAGCTGAAGCAGCAAAAGCAAGTATGTGGGGTGGTCCGGTCACACTTCCTACATCTGTTTTACTTGTTACAGTTTTACTGATATTAGTTTTAACAGACAAGTCATAATTGCATACATGTATGGGGTACAGTGTGAAGTTTATATACATATGCACTATGTGGAATGGTGACATAAAGCTAATTAACATGTCTTCCCCTCAGAAAGGCAAATGCAGGATGATGTCACTTACCTGTTGAATCTGCAAAGCTGACCTGATAGTACAGTAGCTTGATGGTGATGAGAAACTGGGGATGGCAGAGGAAGGGCATGGGTATTTGGTCACAGGACACAGAGTTTCAGACAGACAGGAGGAAGAAGCCCTGTCATCTGTTGCACAGCAGGGTGGCAAGTGTCAGTGAGAATGTCCTACACGTTTCCAAATACCTGAGAGTCCCCTTCAAATGTGTCCTTGCCTTTAGAGTGGAGAGCAAGAAGACCCAGAACTCCGCAGATCCGGACCACACAGAGTGGGAGGTCGGCCAGGCGAGGACTCATAGCTCCAGGCAGGAGCCAGCAAGAAGCAGCCCGCAGTCTTAAGAGGCATCTGAGCCACAGCAGAGTGAGCTGAAGCACGGCCTGGAGCCCTGGAGACAAGAGGGCCCCTCCACCCACCGCCCCGGGTCCCCTTTGTTCCCCAGTGTGGATTTTCTTGATGCCTAACAGCCAGTGTGCTGTCACCCAGTGCTGCTGTCCCTAAAATCCATCCCTGGCTCTAACCCCTTCAGCAATGCCTTCTTTAAAAAATTTTTTTATGTCAACACACATTACAATCCAAATATGGGAGATTCAGATACATTTGAATTATTTTGTGAAGTAACTTTATTTATTTATTTATTTTTTTGAGACAGAGTCTCACTCTGTTGCCCGGGTTAGAGTGCCATTGTTATAGCAGGGCTGACCGAGAATGGACCGAGAGACACACACAGAGATTTTGGCAATACAGGTTTTACGTGCCGGCCTGCAAGGCTCAGAGGGGAATTTGCTCTTCCCAAATTCTGAGCACCAGATAAAGAGCATTGCAGTCTTTTATACACTCTGCTTAAGGAGGAGGGGCATGGCTATAACAGAGTTAACTTTAGTGAGGCAGGGTCCTGAGCCACTTTTACAGCCTGGTATACTAATTGCTACAGGTGATTTATTAGGGGAAGGTCACAGGTGAGGACGGGGCCCAGGTAAGGATTGCAAGGAAAAAAAGAAGCCCGGTAGTGGAAGTTCTAAGAAGTCCACTTTAGTGGGATTTTCCAATCTTCCACTTCACCATGGCGTCAGCCTAACTCACAGCAACCTCAAACTCCTGGGCTCAAGTGAGCCTCCTGCCTCAGCCTTCCGAGTAGCTGGGACTGCAGGCATGTGCCACCATGCACATCTAATTTTTTCTCTATAATTTTTAGTTGTCCAGCTAATTTCTTTTTATTTTTAGCAGAGACAGGGTCTCACTCTTGCTCAGGCTGGACTCGAACTCCTGAGCTCAAAGACCTGCCTCGGCCTCCCAGAGTGCAAGGATTACAGGCGTAAGCCACCGCGCCCAGCCATGAAGTAACTTTATTTCTAGGGACCATAGTTCCAATTCTCTGGAACCTTAAAAGCTTCCATCCTTCTGAGCTCTTCTGGACTTGAAAGCTCCTCATTAGGTTGGCTGACCTATGTTCCTGGCTCATTTTTACCTCAAGGTCTCAATAGATCATTTTGTTAAGGACATAGAACATTCCAGGTTGGTACTCTATTCCCTTTCATGGCTTTCCTGAGAATAGATGGATGCTGAAGGATCACTCAAACCTGTCTTGTCTTGTTAGTTGATTTTCTGCAGTTTGCAGAGCAGAAGACATAAGGTGGAAACTGAATGCACTGTCCTAGATTCTGACTTTTCTAGTTATGAATCCTCATTGTGCCAACCAGGAGAAAAAAGTGAGTGGACAACTGATTGTATTTTAGTCTATTGCTTTATTTCATATTGCTTTCATACACTGAACAACTGTGAAGGGCCTATTATATTTGATTTAATGAGTAGTATGATCATTCTCTTTTGTCGAGGGTAATAATTTTATGATGATTTGTAATCAATTTCCAAGGCTTCGTTGTACTCTTTAACTTCAGTTATTCAACCTATTAAAAAAGTCATCTCATTGTTGCCCCATTTGAAGGAAGAGTGGAGACTTTTGATGTTGATAAGAGAAAGAAAAAGGAGTTACTTCAGGAGAAGAAAGTGTTCTGAGTAAACACCTAGAGCCTAATGGTAAGAAGTGGTGATATTTTGTCACTTGCCTTAACCCTTTCAAAGATTCATCAAACCAGAACATAGAAATTCATGTAATTCATGAATACAACTTTTCTCATTAAAAAATCAGAAATTTTTCTTTACAACAAAAGAACAGAAATCAATGATATCTTATTATTAACCCATTTGGGTCTGCCTCTTGGCCATTGTTCTGTAGGGGCTTCTGCTTTCTACAACATGAAAAAGGAGGTCATTACAGTTTCCTACCTGACATTATTTGTAAGTACTGCAGTACAGGACACGTTTCAAGTAAGAATGTTCTGGTTTGCAGATGAAGTATCTAGATTATTTTAACAACCTTTTTCTCCTGTAAGGATCATCTTCTTCTGCATTTTTGAGTAGATTCTTCTGCCCTATTTTTTTTTCACTGCATGATGTAAAGGGCTATCTATGCAACCCCTTGCCCTAAAACCCCCCTGGAGAGATCTGATCTGAAATTCATGAAAATGCTTTTTAGAAAGCTGTTTTGATTTTATTTCTGTCCATAATAAAAAAAAATTATCACCACATTCCATAATTACATAAATTAGTATTTTAGGAAATTAATGTTTTCAAATGATGAAGATTTTCTTTACGTTTCACACTCAAGGTACAAAAATTAATGTTGATATATTGCTTTGCACTTTACAAAGCACTTTTAACCTATATTGGTAGCCAAATGCTAATCTAAATGTAAAAAGGAATACATAAGCCTTCTGTCAATAATTCTAAATAAAAAATACTTGCACACTTTTACTTAGTCAATTTCCTAGTTCTTGCCAAAAACAATCATCTGTCAATCAGTTGATGTAAGGCAGAGGGTAAAAAGCTGGCAGAAATCATCAGTGGTCCTTCCAGAGTTGGAAAGTATGAGTGTCTAAAAATATTGTAATTAATTTCAAATATACGTTATTAACTATAATTCCACACTCAACACAGACCTGACATGAATATATTTCCAATTATCTTGAGAATTTATTTCATTGCTTTACTTCACAGACTTTCTGTTACCACAGTTGGTTTTCTCTTTTGAATCAGTTTAACATTATCTATCAAGTATTAATAATTAGCCTTTCTCATTTTGTCTCCCCTACTCCAATCTCTCAACACAGCAAAAACACATGAACATCCCCGCAATATATGCGTTCTAGGAAAACATGTGTTTATGTTTTTGAGGATAAAGAAAACTTAGTCCATACTGTTCTGTGTGTGAGAATGTTCCCAAGGCTACATCAAAGCAAAGTAACCTAAGCCAGGATAACTTGCTTTGCCTTTTACTTTTGTTAACTGGGTTAGTAGCCAGTGGGTACTTGGTACAAGGACACTGCAGTGACATGTTTTTAAGTGTCTACATGTGAAATGAAACTTTTCTCTTTCTATCTTCCATCTGCTTAGCAAAAAATAGATGGATGTAGATGATAGTTGATAGGTAGATTATAGGTACAATAAGCCACAAGATTTCTCACCAAATAACATCTTCCTAATCTCGCATTACTATGTAACCAGTCCCACGAATTAACCAAAATCTATAAGTAACGTTAGCTCACATTTTTTAAGCGTTAAAAAGAGCCCAGGCACTGGGCTAAGTCAATCATGTGTTACTTTAATCGTCACAGCAGTCTTATGAAGTGGGTGTAGCTATTTCTCTTGTTTTGCAGGTGAACAACTAACTTTTGCGTAGGTTATATATATAGTTCAGTCAAGTCACACACCAAAATGAAGACCACAATGCCTATGTCAGAAGATTAAAGGAGCTAATATATATATGTAAATTGGCTGACAAAAGCTATGACATTTAGTGGATAGTCCAATGTTATTTCTTCTCTTTCCCCTTATTTTAAAATGCTACCCTGAAAAAGAATACCTACTACTTCTGTAAGTTTCTGCAGTCATTTTCCAAGCATTATCTTACTTAGGCAGGGCAGCTATTACTTGCCCTGTTTCAGAAACAGGAGATCAAGCAACCTGCTCATGTTCATAGTTAGCACAACTGAGACCCAATCTGATTTCAAGGCAGTAAGGGGTCTATTCTTCAGGGAGCTATTTCCATACAGAATACAATTGCTATGAGAAATTTGAAATACAAAAGATAACCTCCTAGGATGAAATTCAAGATAGTTAGAAGTAAAATACTGCCAATTTTCCTTTAAACACATGGATAAGTGCAAAGGTTGGGAACCAGGAGAATGTTTCAATTCTGACTCCAGGGACAAATTTAGATGGCTACTAATTTTTTGCTATTATAACTGTTCTCATTATATTGGATATACACTGTGATAAATGATGGATACAGCCAGAACTATACTACTTCAAGTCAATCATGCATCCGTGGAAAAAATGAGCTAGAAAAATATTTGGATGTCATGGTTCCTGTTTTGTTTTCATGTATTTTCATGTTTTTAAAGACTTAGACCTGCTGAACCTAAGAATCTATACAGCCCAATATCCAAAGTGTAGAAAGTCACATTTTATTGGTTATAGTTGCTCTTTTAAAAAAATATACACAGCATAAATCAGTGTGCACTGGCATCAAAATCAACTGACCTAATCAGTC
>CAUYSK010056447.1:0-16216 GCA_963575035.1 Avahi laniger
GCAGAATGTCACAAAAATTGCTTAACACACTGACTGCCACACTAGGAAAAAGCAATTTTTCCCTTGGGGCCACGGTGTTTTATTAAAATAAAACAATCCTTTCTCATTTGTTATTTTTTATGATTTTCTCTGTGTGAGTTATATGCAATGCAACCGACATTTTTAGAATTAATTTATCAATACTAATTATAACAATAAGAACATCAACAAATAAGATTTTGACAAACCAATTGCAGGGTTTTGCCCAGGGGCCACCCTCACGTAACATGTATGCTATAGCATGGCAGCATGAGTTGCCTGCGCACCACGCGGCCTCCACAGTAAATGGATGTGTGAGTTACATATGCTTCCTCAGGCCCCAAGCCCAAAACTAGCATGAGTTAAATATAACTCAAATGGTAGTTAATGTATTAAATGTGTCAATCAATTGTTTTTCTTCTATGATTTATTTCCTGACCTCAGATTGTTCTTAATGACCACTTTGTTTATTCTTGTAAAATCAATAACCTCTTTTCTATCTTAAGATCACAAATTAAAAACAAACTTTCCCTCTATTTTTAGCAGTAGCTATAGTTTATAAGAAGACATTTGCTCTGATTCTTCATCATGGCCCCCCTTTTTAAATAGCAATGTGGATTTGGGTTTTTTTGCTTGTCCTTAAAGAGACATCTATACTCGCTCAATTCTGGGAATTGAGATGGATTCTGTCAAAGATTATTTGGATTTTTGTCCAAATCTATTAAACCAAGCTAAAAATGAAATAAAAGATTTGGATTTAATGTAATTTTCCTTTTAGAATACAGTTGGCCCTCCGTATCCACATCTTCTGCATCTGCAGATTCAATGAACTGTGAATCAAAAATATTCAGAAAATTAAAAGTAACAACACAATAAAAATAACACAAATTAAAAACAATATGGTATAACAATTATTTACATAGCATTTACATTGTAATAGGTTAAATGAGTAATCTGGACATGATTTAAAGTATATGGGAGGATGTGCATAAGTTATATGCAAAAACTAGGCCATTTTATATGAGGGACTTGAGCATCTCTGGATTTTATTATCTGCGGGAGGGAGTCCTGGAACCAATTCCCCACAGATAGCAAGGAAGGACTATAAATACTGAACGGCCTAGGTCACTAAGCTGAAGGTCACTAAGCCAGAGCTAAAGCCAGAGGCAGTGACTACAGAAAGAATGGTCCTCAGGCTGCAGCCCAGTGCCTTTGTGTGGTGAGCAGCCAGGAATTAGCTGCAGCGATGCCCCAGTTTTTGTTTGGCAAGTTCATCCTCGGGAGGAGCCAGACAAGGCCCGTTGTCTGCAACGCATGTCTGTGTTTAGTGTACACCAAGAATAAAATCATCCTTTGCCCCATTAAGCATGGCAGATACCAGGGGCTCATGTTCTCGCCTTGCCAGCCTCTGCCAAGCCATCACACCATCCTCCTAAATAGGGGATGGGGAGGATGTTCTACCATGAACTATGCACCTTCATTTCCCAGTCTTCAAATGGAGAGCCCTGATGCATATGAGTCTGTCCTTCATTTCAGCCCCTTCAGCACTGTTACTGATGACATTTCTGGCAATATGGCTGCCACCATTTCATATTTTCCCTTATCAGTTTCTGTCATTTCTTTTGCTATTTTATAGTTATTCAATGGAAATTTTTTAAAAATGGCAGGTTTCTTGTCTGAACTCTGTTAGTTTCTGCAGGAATCCCTTAATTCTTTTCTAACCTGCATTTAGGAAAATGCTATTGCACTTTGCTGATAGGGGTGGAGAGAAAGCCACATCAGTCTTCTTTAAGAACATAAAGGAAAACAATCTTTACTTAAGGAACTCGGCCACAGAATTTTTCTGCTGTTATTATGGAGATCTTCACAACCTGTTTTTTCTTTCTTTTTTCTTGATTGAGAGGAATAAAGCAGAGAAACTCAGATAAAGGCTGTGGTAGGAACTGCACAGACCTTTTGAATTTGCTGGACTTGCTAAGGATCAAAATTTAGTTCATTTCTTCAGCCTAAGCAGGTAGAGCATATGTCCTTTGGCTTGAGACAAAAGGTTGCCACCAGCTATTGAAAGAACCCAAGTCCTTTGATTTTTGACCCATTCATAGAAATCGGGGTGAATTAGAAAGAACCAGTATTAAATTAGTTTCAGTATAGGATCGTTTTTAAAATGTGAAGGCTTAAGGAGAAAGGTAACCAAATGTATTTGGTACTTCTTTCCAATTAAAACGTGCAAGGAAACAATTATTTGTTTTATTGGCTGTTCTTCCATAGGTCTCATTGTTTTAATAATAAAATTGTTTCTGGTAAATAAAGAAGGAAAAAGTCATGATGATGGCGTGAATCTCTCAGGCAAAGCCCACGCCTTGCAATTCATACCAGAAAGCCAGAGAAGGCTTCTCGGTAGCGTACTGGGCATAGGAAGCAGTCACAGAGCCATGTTGAAGAGGAGGAATGGTGGGCAGGGTCCTGTGAAGCAGCAGGATGGGTTTTGGTTCCCAGCATGTCTTCACTTTCACTCCACCACCATCCAGCTCTCCAACTCTGCATCTTCTCAATCCCTCAGCGTAATGTCTCTCAACCCTCAGCTTATGATCTAATAACAGCTTTGGATTGGTGGACGCAGTAAAGAGAAGGTTTTAAGTGAGTCTCAATGAGCAAACTCTTTAGTTTACTATCTTCTCTTCCAGGAGCAAGTAACCTGTTCTGGAATTTCGACATATGAATTTGAGTCTTCATTTCATACTGGGTTCTGAGACGTTTTCTCTTCCTTGTGGCAATAATCTTCAGCCTTGGCCAGTGATAATGCTGGCCAGTCTGCAAGGTAGATATGAAATTCCAGTTCTATGACTTTCTAACTCTGTAATTTTGGAAACATTCACCATCTTCTTTGAGCTTTAGTTTCCTCATTGATAAAACAGGTATAGTGGTACCTCAGGCATAGGTTTATTATGAATATTTATTAAAAGTAATGTCTTTGCCACATTGGTGCAGTGCCTGGTACATGGTAAGTACTTGATACACAGAAATCCCTTATGACCAACATCAGTATCAAATTGCATATCAGTTTGAAAGGGCGTGGTTTTAGGAAAAATAAAACCACATAATACTAACTACTTATTTAGGATAAGAAAAGATCAAATTAAGTTTTTTTAAATAAAAAAAAATGCACTGGAGATGAACCAATGCATTTGGAGATGGCCAGCTGATAGACTGAATGTTTTATGGAAAATAGGTAAAATATCAGTGATCTTCTCTCCCTTTCGTTCCAGTCTCATCTTGACTGAATTCCCCATAAGTAGGAGCCATAGAGATGTGCTGCTCAGAACTCCCCGAGGAGAGAACTTGCTCTGCGGGACACATTTCTGACAGTTCTAGATGCAGGAAATTCCTCCTAATGGCAGAAGTTAGATCAGGCTTGGTAAGTGGGAGTCCAACATACAGGGCACACGTGTAGCTACATCTCTGTCACCACAGCCACTCCACTCATGTGCCCAGTGTGCCATTTCCAGTGGCTGATGATGAAGGCTAGCTAACTTATTTGTCTACTTGGTTATTCAGAGCCTCTCCACGGGAGATGCTTTCTAGGGAGCAATAACGTGATACAAAAGTCTTCACAGTTTGACTGACTCCCATATGTTGGTCCACATGCCTCTGCCCCAGATATCCTTGTCTCTGATCTTCCAATCTTTTTCTTTCTAGGCTCCTGAACAGTTGTCAAGGCTATTGGCTCCTGTCTAGGAATCTGTATGTACTTTCAAACAGGTCACTTCTCCCGCCACACAAAGTGGATAACCAGATGTATGGCTCACAGTTCTGCTGATGGGCAAGATTCTCCAATCTTTCAAGACCACCCCTGGATGTGGCCATAATGCAGCTGCAGTCCATTTTGATCCTATTCTCAGATACCAAGCTAGCCCATCTATAACACAAGCATGGGATTTTTTCTTCTCCTATTGGTCACATGGGATGACTCATATGGCCATCGAAGTGAGCGGTACTGACACACCATGGAGGATGACGTGGGGATCTGGGCTTATCTTCTCACCAACTTGCTCATAGCCTCTGATCCTGCCCAGACAAGATCCCAAATGGACTGTCCCAATCTTACAAAGGACTGCTGCTAGTCTGTCTGACTTTGTTCCTTGGCTTCTCTGATAGATCTAGCTTATAACAGGCAATTCCAGATATGTGGTCACTCAGTGCCCCGTGTTGAAATACTACTCTACCAGAGCCCAGTGACATGTCAGGAGACGTTTCTCAAAAAGTGTTTAATTTTCTGCTACGGTTTGCACAGCCTTGCTCCAGAACCCCCAGGGCCTGTGCTGTGATTCTCCCTCTGGAGCTTACTGTAAACTTCACAATGAACCTTTTCCCACCACCAACATTTTGATGGTAGAGCTGCTTGCATAATAGTCTGGACAAGCTGCAGAGCTCTTTCTTGCTCCTGGCCCCACACAAAGCTGCTAGCCTTCCACATAACTCATCACACATGCTGGGCATGTTGCCCTTGGTGTGAAATATGTTTCCTCAGAACCCAAAAGTCCTATCAGGCATTGTGCTTACTTCTGTGTAGCGGGGATGCAAGTTGCAGCAATTTGACTTTTACTTTGGAGGGATTATCCTGATGTGCCTCTGAGCACTTGCCACCATGCTGGGAGGGACCCCCACAGAATCTCCATGCATGGGGAAGTACCAGCTCTGGGCTTCAGGGGAGACCACAGAGCCAGATTCCTCTGGGATATCTTTGCAGATGTCCTCATCCTTGTTTTAGGGTCCCCAGTTTCCCGGTCAGGAAAATGATTGTAACAAATGTAACAGATCTACCTTGGCTGACAATTTCTATGTCTTTGGAGATTTGTGATTCTAACTATCAAGGCCTGTAGCTATGCCAGCTTTTCACTGCAGGAAATGCAAGGTACTGTTTATTCAATGAATAGATGGATGGATGGATGGATGAGTGAATGGGTGGCACTGGACAGCAGTGGTTTGGAAAAGCAGAGAAGGCATTTTAAAATCTCAGTTTTATATTATTTCTCAACAAATTAGGGAATACAGATGAGAAGGTATGAGAAAATCAGAGTCAACTTTTCTAGAAGAAAAGAAACCTTTTCTGCCCTTTATTGTATCTCTTTATCTGATAAATCATAGCCATCAATTATTCAACAAAGTCTTTCTTTGTATTGTTTCTTATGTCTTTTATAAAACGAGAAACTATAAATATTATGTATATAATATTACGTTGAAATTGTTTTGTATAGAATAAAATAATGAGGAAATTCAAAGTTACATTGTTTAGGGCTAATTATAAGCTGCTTTCTTTATATAATGAGTAGAAAGTTGAATATGCCCCAGATTTATATTTGTCATTTATTGGAAATTGAAAGCTTAATGATACCTTAATAAACAAGCAGATTTAGCAGAATAAATAAACAGAAAAATATAATTTGGGGTTATGGAAAACTGTAGGAAAGAATGACATTTAATCTGCTTAGAATGATATTTGGGTGCAGAATCTTGTTTGGTAAATGTTTCACTATCAGAATGCTAGTCTTTAAAAATATCTCAGGCATTAATGTTATAAAGTGAGTCAGAACCAAATAGTTGAGTGAAGTAAAAAAATGTGAAGCCAAGCCATTGCATATAAACCTTTTGAACCAGAGCAGCTGAGGATAAAAAGGACAAATGAAAAAGCCACAGTGAGGAAAAACCACCCAAAAAACTTCTTAAATGTTCTATTCTACATGGATAATCAAGACTATTTGCAAATAATAAGATATTTACCTCTACATTTCAAATATTAAAAGCGAAGGTAATAAATTCTCAAAACTCATCACTTTCTAATTTTACTGTGATTTACTGTTATCTCTATGCCCTTGAAATTGTATCTGTTCTCTCCGTATCGAGGAAATGCTATATAATGTTTGCTATCTCTTCCCAAGCCTGAGTTCAGTGACATCGTGTTGGTAGCCTGAAATGAGCCATGGTGGGAGAAATTGGAAAACATTATACATCAGGGCTTTTTCTTTGTTTAGAAACCTAGTTATTAAATATTTACCAGCACACCCTGGCAACACTCTTCCTGGCCATAAAAATTTAAGAAAGGTCTCGGTCCTCCTTGACCAAGTACTGAAATACTAAATATTTTAGAATCCACCCTAAGTGACAGATGATTCCTAGAGCCAAGTGCTGCACAACACCATCATTATAAAGCATGGAAACTTTATTCTGATCAACAAGAACCAGTTTTGCTCCTCCCACCTGTATTATCATATGTCTTTTCTTTCTGTATCTATTCAGAGACTGTCATATCGCTGTGCAACACAAGAAGCAGCGGGATGAACACAGGTGTCTCATCTTGGGATGGCTAGTCCTCCAAGGAAGGGCAGAGAAAGCATGAGTACAGGATGCCTCAGCCACAGTTCCATCTTCTTCAGCAGCAGTTTGTTCTGAAAATACTCAAAAGCAAGAATTGCCATAGCAAGAAATTTTTTTCCTTGTGAAGTCCAGCCAGTTCAGCCCACATGAAAAATGTCCTGGTTTCTATGTTTACAGAATGCTCATTGTATTTTATCATTTGCCAAATAACTTCCCTGCCTTATTAGGCTAAAGGACATTCGGGTCTTTCCTGATCTGTGTTTTGGATGTTTGTTTTGTCATAACAAAATCCCCCACACCAAATCACCATGTTTTTCTGAAAACTGTCTGGCCATCCACACAGAGCCTAGGCAAATGGCATCATGTTCACATAGCTCCTCTCTAAACCAAGCTGCTTTCCCACTAAAACTGATGGATATTCCAGTTCTTCCCACCAGGCAGACAGGTCTGTAGCCTCATGCTAAACTAACATTGGCTGTTAAGGGTATTGTGGGAGGATGTCTGAGGCAAAGAAAGAAGGACGGAAGAATGTGAAGTGCACAAAGTTCCTTGCCAAGCAGAAGAAGGAGTCTGAAATTGATAATTTATTCTTGACTCTAATTTTAGATATAATTAGATTCTTTGAGGTAGTATGAACTGGGAAATGATCATGTCACCTCAAGTAACGGGAATTTATTTATGATAGAACACAGGCAAAATGTACACAAATTCTATGAGAGATGCAAGTAAATAAAGATGATTCAGACCCTGCTCTTAAAAGAATTTATGAATGTCCCTAGGTATATTTTCAAGAGAAGTTTTTTGTTTTTCTCCTGAAGACTTTAAACTCCTAGAACTTAAGTGTCCACATGCATGAAGAAACAAGAGACAGAGATCAATAGATATCAGGATCCTAATTCTTTAATCTGAGTATCATTCAAATGATAGACAACAACTTTAGTGATCCAACAAAAGTGAATCTTATATCCCTAGTTATATGTATTCAGCCAAGAAATTGCTGTTTTCCCTTTATTAAACATAGGCAAGTACAGATTGATGACAACTTATCTAATATTCGTTTTTTCTTAGGAAAAAAGGAACCAATACATTTGCTACTTGCACAAGAACTAGTGACTACAGAATAGAATTGGGTACTAGACTGAATGGATCTTGGAGCTTATACAATTTGCTATTTTGTACTTATTAAATAGCAAGATGATTTCATTACTAAAATAAGTTATCTATTTTCTATATTACTGTTAATTTTATATGTAAAGTGAAAGATAAAATACATGCCTCCTAAAATTGAGAGGAAGACAAGGGTATTCTCTCTAAATCACTCCTATTCAGCCAGTGCCAGTCCTATTAAGTCCTAGCCAGTGAAAGAAAAAAAGCAAAAGGCACACATATTAGAAAAAGTATAATGGTCTTTATTCACAGATGACATAACTGTGTACAATGCCAGACAGTGCGAATATCACAATAAAGTAAGTCACATGATTTTTTTGGTTTCCCAATGCCTATAAAAGTTATGTTTATACTATACTGCAGTCTATTAAGCATACAATAGTATTATGTCTAAAAATAATGTATATACCTTAATTTAAAAATACTTTATTGCTAAAAAAGGCTAACGATCATCTGAGCCTTTAGCAAGCAGTAATTTTTTTGTTGGTGGAGGGTCTTGCCTTGGCGTTGATGGCTGCTGACTGGTGGTTTCTGAAGGTTAGGAGTGGCTGTAGCAATTTCTTAACATAAATCAACAACAAAGTTTGGTGCATCGATGAACACTTTCTTTTATGAAAAATTTCTCTGTAGCATGCAATGCTGTTTGATACCATTTTACCCACAGTAGAACTTTCAAAAATGGAGTTAATCTGCTCAAATCTTGCCACTGTTTTATCAACTAAGTTAATGTAATACTGTAAATCCTTTGTTGTCATTTCAACAATGTTCACAGCAGCTTCACCAGGAGCAGATTCCATCTCAAGAAACCACTTTCTTTCCTTATTCTTAAGAAGCAACTTCTCATTCGTTCAAGTTTGATCATGAGATTGCAAGATTCGGTCATATCTTCAGATCTCACTTCTAGTTCTGGTTCTCTTGCTATTTCTACCACAATATCAGTGACTTCCTCCACTGAAATCTTGAACCCCTCAAAGTAATCCATGAGGATTAACTTCTTCCAAACTCCCATTAATGTTGATATTTTGACCTCTTCCTATGAATCACAAGTGTTCTTAATGGCATCTAGAATGGTGAATGCTTTCCAGAAGGTTTTCAATGGAGTTTGCTGAGATACATCAGAGAAATCACAATCTATGGCAGCTAGAATCTTAAGAAATATATTTCCTAAATAACAAGACTTGACATTCAAAATCACTCCTTGATCAACGGGCTGCTGAATGGATGCTGTGTTAGCAGCATGAAAACAACATTAATTTCCTTGCATATCTCCATCAGAGCTGTTTAGGTGACCAGGTGCATTGCCAATGAGCATTAATATTTTGAAAGGAATCTTTTTTTCTGAGCAGTAGCTCTCAACAGTGGGCTTAAAATATTCGTAAATCATGTGTAAACAGATGTGCTGTTATCCAGGCTTTGTCGTTCCATTTATAGAGAACAGGCAGAGTAGATTTAGCATAATTCTTAAGGGCTCTAGGATTTTCAAAATGATAAATGAGCATTGGTTTCAACTTAAAGAAACCAATTGCATTAGCCCCTAACAGGAGAGTCAGCCTGTCCTTTGAAGCTTTTAAGGCAGTCATTGACTTCTCCTCTCTAGCTCTGAAAGTCCTAGATGACATCTTCCAATAGAACGCTGTTTTGTCTACATTGAAAATCTATTGTTTAATGCAGCGACTGTCATCAAGGATCTTAGCTAGATCTTCTGCATAACTTGCTTCTGCTTCTACATCAGCACTTGTTGTTTCCTCTCTATGTTATGGAGATGCTTTCTTTCCTTAAACCTCATCAACCAGCCTCTGCTATCTTCAAACTCTACTTCTGCAGCTTTCTTGCCTCTCTCAGCCTTCACAGAATTGAAAAGTTAGAGCTTTGCTCTGGATTAAGCTTTGGCTTAAGGGAATGTTGTGGCTGGTTTGATCTTCTAACCAGACCACTCAAACTTTCTCCACATCAGCGATAAGTGTGTTTTGCTTTCTCTTTGTTCACTGGAGTAGCAGTTTTAATTTCCTTCGAGAACTTTTCCTTTGTGTTCACAAGTTGGCTAACCATTTGGCACAAGAGGTCTAACTTTTGACCTATCTCAGCTTTTGACATGCCTTTCTCACTAAGCTTAATCATTTCTAGCATTTGATTTAAAGTGAGAGATATGTAACTCTTCTTTCACTTGAGCACTTAGAGGTCATTGTAGGGTTATTAATTGGCCTAATTTCAATATTGTTGTGTCTCAGGCAAGAGGGAGGCTCAAGGAGAGGGAGAGAGATGGAAAAATGGTAGAAAGAATGTGTAGCAGTCACAACATACACAACATTCATTGATTAAGTTCACCATCTCATATGGATGTGGTTCATGGTGCCCCAAACAATTACAATTATGATAACATCAAAGATCATTGACCACAGATCATGATAACAGATATAATAATAATGAAGAAGCTGGAAATACTGCGAGATACCAAAATGTGACACAGAGACACAAAGTGAACACATGCTGTTGGAAAAATGACGCTGATAGACTTGCTCGAGACAAAGGTTACCAGACATCTTCAATTTGTAAAAAATGCAGTATCTGTGAAGCGCAATAAAGTGAAGTGAAAATGAGGTATGCCTGTACATAGAAAATCCTTAGGAATCCACAACAAATGTTAGCAGAACTAATTTGTTAACTTAGATCACAGGATATCAGTCAATATATAACAATGAATTGTATTTCTCTCTCCTAGCAATTAAAAATTGGAAATTGAAATTTAAAAATCCAATGCCATTTACAATAGAAAAAAAATCATTAGGGACTTAGGAATAAATCTAACAAAATATTTATAGAGTCAATAGATGTTCAAATAAAATTTACGGATAGATTCAATGCAGTTCAATTCAAAATTCCAGCAGTAATTTCTATAGAAATTGACAAGCCAACCCTAAAATTATATAAAAATGCAAAGACACAGAATGCCAAAATAATTTTGAAAATGAAAAACAAAATTAAAGGACTTAAGGAACCTAATTTCAAAACTTACGGTAAATCTATAATAATCAGGATAGGATGGAATTGGTATAAGTAAAGACATACAGATCAATGGGACAGAGTAGAGAGTTCACACACAGATCCACACATGCATAGTCAATTGATTTTTTTTTAAATCCAAGATAATGTAATAAGGGAAAGGATAGTCTTCCGAACAAATGGTGCTGGAACAACTGGCTATCCAACTGGGAACTTGAGGGGGAAGAACATGAATCTTTGCTTCCCACCATACTCAAAAATTTACTCATAATGAATGGTAGTCCTAAACACAAAAGCTAAAACTATAAAACATCTAGAAGAAAGCACAGGGAGAAAAAGCCTTGCTACTTTTAACCAAAGCCTTCTTAGATAGGATGCAATAGGCACAAACAGTAAAGAAAAGAAATGATATATGGAAGTTCATCAGAAGAAAAAACTTCTCTTCAAAAGATGCCTTTATGGAAATAAAAAACAAAGCAAAGACTGAAAGAAAACATTAGCATTACAAATGTATCTGACAAAAGACTTATGTATGTGCAGAATACATAAAAATTCTTATGACTCAAAGGAAGAGATATAAACCAAGATGGGCAAAATATTTAAACAGGTACCTCCCAAAAGAAGATATTTGAATGACCAATAAACACATGAAAAGATGTCATTAGGGACATGCTAATTTAAAAATAAACACAATGAAATAGTTTGGCAGTTTTTATACAAAAACATACATTTACCATACAATCCAGATATTCATTCCTAGGTTTTTACCTAAAAGAAATGAAAACATTTGGCCACAAGATGACTTGTACATGAATATTCTTGGAAGCTTCATTCAGAAGAGCTCCAAACTGGAAACAATTCAAATGTCCATCAACAGGTGAACTGATATAAGCAAAGCAGTGTATCCATATAGTAGAATGCTTCTCAGCAATAAAAAAAGAATGAAGAACATATGCATATAACAATGTTTGTGAATCTCAAAACATTGTGCTGAACAAAAGAACTCAGACAAAAAAAGAGTAAATATACCATTCTTTGGTTTATATGAAATTTTGAAAAGGAGAATCAAATCTACTGTGAAAGAATACAGATCTACAGTTGCCAAGGCTGAGTGGGGATTGACTATATGGTGATAGATGCATTCTCGCATCCAAGTACTAACCAGGCCTGACCAAGCTTAATTTCTGAGATCAGCTGAGATCAGGCACATTCAGGGTGGTATGGCCATAGACAGCATTCTGGATCTTAATTGTGGTAGTAGTTACTCAAGTATATAACATCTGTCAAAGCTCATCAGACTGTACATTTGAAATGTACAATTTAAAAAGGGTTCATTTTACTTTATGTACATTTTACTTGAATAGAGTTTTAAAAATTTTCAAAGGCTGACAAATACTATAATTTTTACAAAATTCAGGAAAAGAACCTAATATAAATTCATCTGCTGACACACTTCTATAATACTTTTACCCTACCTTTCCAGCTC
The DNA here is from genome assembly GCA_963575035.1 of Avahi laniger. NCBI lineage: Eukaryota > Metazoa > Chordata > Mammalia > Primates > Indriidae > Avahi > Avahi laniger. The sequence continues at coordinate 12,044 of CAUYSK010056447.1, forward strand.
CTTTATCTTTGATTGCCTCTTCATTTGATACCAAATTTTTAATATTTTTAGAAATAGAAAAATAACTTTTTTAGCAGGACTTATCCATTTTTAAATTCTTGATAGTTTAGGTAGGTACTTTTACTTCATATTCAAGTTTTTTTAGTGTTCAATATTATGCCCTTTCTTGACTTTTTATCTCTTTTTGTTTTATCTCTAATTGTTGCTCTATGTATACTTTATCACAGTTTATCTGGAATTAATATTACATGTCCTCACATATAGCATTAAGAGCTTATAATACCTCATCTATTTCTATTTATCCCTTCCTTTCTTTCTGATATATTTATTGTGTATTTATGCTGGTTTTGTTTTAAATAGTCAAGTGTCTCTCAAAAGTAAAAAAAGTTTAAAATTTTTGTATATTTATCACTTATTTTATTAATACTTTTATGGCACTGTTTACTCATTATTGTAGATTCAAGTTTTCGACTGATACCATTTCTCTTTAACTGAAAACCTCCCTTAAGCATTTGTTGTAGTGAAGATCCATAGGTGACAAATTCTCTCAGCTTTTATTTCTCTGAAAATGTCTTATTTTACCTTTATGCTTGAAATATATTTTCACTACATATGAAATTCTAGATTGAAAGGGTTTTTTTTTAGCACTTTATGCCATTCCATTATCTTTTCCCTCACATTGTTTCCTATGAGAAGTCAGTCATAATTCTTATCTGTAAATATTGTCTCTTTTTTATTCCTCCAGCAGTCTTTAGGACTTTTTATTTATCTTTGTTCTTATCAGTTTGTCTGTAGTGTAATTTTTTGTGTATTTATTCTGCTTGGGATAAATTGACTTTTACTTGCTCACTCCTTCACCAAGGCTTTCTGTTTGAATCCCTCAAGTCCCTTGGGTTTTGACGGACTTCCTCCTTCTCCTGCCTGTATCCAGATCTAATATTTCTACCCAGAAGCTGCCACAGCATACTGCTCACGTATGAAGGACTTTTCTATCTGGTAATCAGTTTATAAAGGCTTTCTTACGTCCAATACTCTTCAGAAGTCCCATAGATAAGTGTGAGTTGTATGTTGTCTGGATTTTTCATAGTATTACTATGGTAGGAAAAGTCTTCCACATCCTCTCACATCCTAGCCTCAAGTGGAACAGCTGTTTTCCAATGTAGTCTTAAGAAAAGAATATGGTCTTTTGGATTCAGACACAGATTCAAAACTTGGACTCTGCACTTACTAGTAGAATACAGTTCAGTTAGTAGCTAATATAAAAAGTATTATCCAGTTGATGAAAACCTTTTAGGAGACACCACTGAAGAAGAATGAGCTACCGTTAGATACTAATTTCTGCTGAGTGTTGCTGGGTCACCTTACATAGCTGGAGCTGGAGCTAGTGACACTACCAAAACTGAATATCAATCTGTGTGCTAGCCTAGGATTTAAAAATTAAGTCCTGACCAGTGTCAAGTAGTCATGGTAACAAATTGGTCATTTTGTTCTTAAAAAATGAAAAGCAATAGTCCACTCAAAAAGCTAACATCATACTGTTGGTTAGGAAAAAAATAAGGAGCTACAGTTTTAATGCCTGTATTTAAAGTTCTAATGAAAACGTAAGTATTTTGTGATTATTAAAATGCATGCTTTCCAGAAAATGCCTTTTTTTTTTGGAAGTGTATAATCCAAATTGACAGAAAATCAACTTGCCTCAGAAGTGAAAGGCACAATCACAACAGTCTTTGGAACTAACGGTGTGTGAGTTACTTATAAAACGTATATTTTAATTCAGAGCATCTATGATTCACGAAGCATTCTGCACAGAAAGAAGTACTTAACAGTCATTTGTTGGTCTGTTTTAATATCTGATTTTTATCTACCAAATCTGCTTAATAAAAATCTGCAGTAAATAGAGAAACACCAAACATTCTACCAAGAGTAGCAATCACTGAGCCTATGATTCTACCTTATTTTGAGCAGGGTTCACCTTTCATTTGTTGATGTTCATTGAGTACCTACTGTGTGTCACACTCCATGTTAGGAGCTAGGGATACTATGGTGAATAAGACTTTTATGGCCTCTGTCCTTAGACAATCTATAATGTTCTGGAAAGATGGACTTTGAAACAAATCATTTTAATGGTGATGAGTGTTACAGAGGAGTACTGGGTGCTATTGGAGTGCGTTATAATAAAGGCTAACCAAATCTGGAGGCTCCCAAATGAAGTTTAAACTGAGGCCTGAGAATAACCAGGAGTTAAAAGGCCCTGTGGGCATAGGGTCATCCACCCAGCAGAAAGTATCACAAAGGAGAGAAGGCAATTCAAGCAGACTTTTAGCTTCATTTCTGTTCATCTTCAGATATTTTAGGCTGTTTTCACAGTCTAAATCTGTTGTACTCAACTGTTGATTTTTTTAAATCCAAGATGATTTAATGAGGAAAAGGATAGACTTTTGAACAAACGGTGCTAGAACAACTGGCTATGGGATTTTATTTCTTTTCAATCTAAACTTGCAGCATTCACTAGATCAGTGCTATTCAAAGAATGTTCCACTTGCCAGCAGCATCCACTTGAAGAAAGTGCAAGTTCTCTGTTCCCACGTGCATTAGCTTCCTAGGATTGCTGTCACAAACTACCATAAACTGAGTGGCTTAATGCAATAGAAATTTATTCTCTCCCAGTTCTAAAGGCCAGAAGTCTGAAATCAAGGTGTCAACAGGACTGCGCTCCCTCCGAAGGCTCTAAGGGAGAATCCTTCCTTGGCTCTTCCAGTTTATAGTGGCTCCAGGCATTCCTTGGCTGGTGGCTGCAAAACTCCAATCTCTGCCTTCACATGACTGCCTCCCCTGTGTGTCTTTTCCTTTTCTATGTGTGTCTTCTGTCATTGCATTTACCACCCAGATAATCCAAGATGATCTCATCTCTAGATCCCTAACTTAATTATATCTGCAAAGATCCTTTTTCCAAATAGGTCACATTCACAGGTTCCAGGGGTTAGAATGTGAATATATCTTGGAGGCCATCACTGAGCACACTACACCACTCATCAAATCAAAATTTCTGGGGATAGGGCCCAGAGATCTGCATTTTAACAAATTTTTCAGGTGTTTCTTCTGATACAAAAGTCTGAGACTCACTGGACCAAATCCATGCTGCTCAGTGGGTTCTATTATTGGCTCCTCCTACTCAACCCTTTCCTGCTGCTAATCTCAAAGAAAGAGCTTTGCAGGAAGCATGGAACATTTGTTCTGGATTACTGAATGATGATGTATCCAAATAGTCTTCAAATGAACACATACCTATTTTATAATGGTTATTTTCAAAAGAACCTGATAATTAACCTTTTACTTTTCTCATGAATAAAAGAACATTTATTTATGGCTGGATGAGAATATAAGATCACTTTGTGTATAGGGCATTCCTTATACACCTAAAAATATGGAAATCAAATGATGAGGATTTTGAAGAAAAACAAAATTGAACAGCATCATTTACCATGTCCAGGATATTAAATATTTACTCTTCAAATATTAGAAATATGAAATTCTTTCTTCAGAAAACCATTAGCCAGCATTCCCAGCAGTTATGATAAAAAATAATGACTACAAACATGGGATTTTAAAGGTTTTTTTATTTTTAAAGACACAATTGCAAAGATGTGGAAACAGCCCAAGTGTCCATCAATATATGAGTGGATTAATAAACTGTGGTATATGTATACCATGGAGTACTATTCAGCCTTAAGAAACAATGGTGACATAGCACCTCTTATATACTCCCGGAAAGGGCTGGAACACATTCTACTAAGCGAGGTATCCCAAGAATGGAAAAATAAGCACCACATGTACTCACCATCAAATTGGTATTAACGGATCAACACATAAGTGCATATATAAGAATGACATCTATTAGATATTGGGCAGGGGGGAGGGGGGAGGAGGGAGGAGGGGACGGGTATATGTGTACACAAAGTGTGCAATGTGCACCACTCAATGGGATGGACATATTTGAAACCTGGACTGAGGGGGGGAGGGGGGGCAAGGGCAACACACGTAACCTAAACATCTGTACCCTCATATTATGCTGAAATAAAAAAAAAAAGAAAAAAAGAAAATAGGGAAAAAAGAAGAAGAAAGCCATACTATGTCCTAATCCCGTCATCCTTTAAGAGTTTGTCCTGATTCCAA
>CAUYSK010056449.1:0-47268 GCA_963575035.1 Avahi laniger
TGTCTCTGTTCTTGTGCCAGTACCATGCTGTTTTAGTTACTATACCCTTATAGTACAGCTTGAACTCAGGCAGACTGATACCTCCCTGTTTGTTCTTTTCACTTAAGATTACTTTGGCTATGTGAGGTCTTCTCTGGTTCCATACAAATTGTAGAATTATTTTTTCTGGTTCTGTAAAGAAAGATGATTGAACTTTGATAGAGATTGCATTAATTCTTTAGATCACTTTAGGTACTATGGACATTTAAACGATATTGATTCTACCAATCCATGAGCAAGATAAGTTTTTCCATCTGTTTACATCTTCTACAATTTATTTTCTTAGTGTTTCATAGTTGTCCCTGTATATATCTCTCACATCTTTTGTTAAATATATTCCTAGATATTTAATTTTCTTTGAAGCTGTTGTAAAAGGTATTGCATTTTTTATTTGAATTTCGGCTTGGCTGTTATTGGCGTATATGAATGCCTCAAATTTGTGTGTATTGATTTTGTATCCTGAGACTTTACTGAATTCACTTATCAATTCTAAGAGTCTCTTGTATGAATCTTTGGGGTTTTCTAGATATAATATCATATCATCAGCAAAGAGCAAGAGTTCGATCTCATCTGCCCCCATGTGGACACCCTTAATACCCCTCTCTTGCCTAATTGTCATAGCAAGGATTTTGAGCACTATGTTGAATAGAAATGGAGACAAAAGGGCAACCTTGTCTGGTTCCAGTTCTAAGTGGTAATGGTTTCAATTTTTCCCCATTCAATATGATATCGGCAGTGGGTTTGTCATAAATGGACTTGATAATTTTGAGGAATGAATTGTCTATGCCTATTTTGATGAGAGTTTTTATCATAAAAGTGTGTTGGATTTTGTCAAATGCTTTTTCTGCATCTATTGAGAGAATCATATGGTCTTTGTTCTTGCTTTTATTTATGTGTCGAATTGCATTTATAGATTTGCATATGTTAAACCAGCCTTGCATCCCTGGAATAAAGCCCACCTGATCATGGTGAATTATTTTTTTCATGTGCTGCTGAATTCTATTTGCCAAAATTTTTTTGAGGATTTCTGCATCTATATTCATGAGGGATATTGGCCTCAAGTTTTCTTTTTTTGTTGTGTCCTCCTACTGTTTTTCCTCTTGCTTTACTAAGCTGACCTCCTACTGTTCTTAACACTCTTCAGACACACACCCATTGCTCCATTTCTTCACTTTCAGTCTATATATGTCTTTACAGGTGAAATGACTTTCCTGATGACAGCATAGTGTTGGGTTTTGTTTTAGTAATTTCTTCAGCCACTCTAAGTCTTTTGATTGGAGAAAATAATCCATTTATATTCAAGGTAAATATTGATAGGTAAGGATTTACTAATTCATTTTGTTATTTTTTTTTCTAGTTGTGCTGTAGATTCTTTGCTCCCTTCTTTCTCTCTTACTGTCTTACTTTGTGGCTAAGTGATTTTCTCTAGTGATATATTTTGATTCATTGTTTTTTATTTTTGTGACTCTCCTGTAGGAGTTTGTTTTGTGGTTACCATGAGGCTTACAAAAAACATCTTATAGCAGGTTATTTTAAGTTGATAGTAACTTAACTTTGATTGCAAAAACAAACAAACAAAACCCTCTAAACCTTTTGCTCATTTTAAAATCAGGTTATTATTGTTGTTTTTGAATTTTAGAATTTCTTTATATACTCTTTATATTAATTTCTTATCAGATATATCATTTGCAAATATTTTCTCCCATTTATAGATTGTCTTTTCACTCTGTTTAATGTATCATTTAATACACAGAGTTTATTTTTTTTTAATGTTGCCTAACTTATTTTTGATAAAGGAACAAATGCAACTCAATGGAGAAAGGTTAGGTTTTTTGACAAATTTTCCTAAAATAACTAGACATTCACACGTAGAAAATAAATGAACCTTGACCTAAACCTTATACCTAATATAAAAATTAACTCAAAATGGGTCATGAACTGATATGTAAAACTACAAAGCTTTTAGGAAAATAGAAGAAAATATTTCAGATTTATGGCTAGGCAAAGAGTTCTTACATTTTGTATCCAAAAGCACAATCTGTAAAAATAATTGATAAATTGGACTTCATTAAAATTGAAAACTTTTTTTTTTAATCACAAATTATTTGTTTTGTGTAAGATACTGTTAAGAGAATAATCTGTAGACAAGCAGACTGAGAGAAAAAAAGACAAGCTGCATACTGGGAGAAAATATCTGCAAATTACATATACAACAAAGGACTAGTATATAGATTATCTAAAGAACTCTCAAGTATGTAGTAAAAAATACAATTAGAAAAGGAGCAAAAAGCATAACAAACTTTCATCACAAAAGGTATACAGGTGCCAAACAAGCACATGAAATAATGCACAGAATTATTAGTCACTAGGGAAATAAAAATTATAATCACAATGAGATCGCACTACACATAATATTAGAAAGATTAAATATAAAATAGTGATCACATCCAATTTTGGGAAGAATATAGGTAAATTTGATCACTCATACATTGCTGGTAGGAATGTAGAATGGCACAGCCATTCTGGATAACCATTTGGCAGTTTCTCATAAAACTAAACATGCAACTTTTGAAAATTTGTCTCAGAAAAATTAAAATATATGTTTACATAAAAACCACACACGAATGTCCATATCAGCTTTGTTTGTAGTTGGCAAAAACTGTAGTCAGTCCAGGTGCTCTTAAGTAGGTAAATAATTAAACTGCACTACACACATATGATGGGATTCTACTCAGCAGTGTGAAGGAGCAAACTGCTGATACACGCAACAACTTGGATGAATATCCAGGGAATTATACCAAGTGAAAATACTAACCCCAAAATGTTACATACTTAATGATTCCATTTATGTAATATTTTTAAAATGGAAAAACTTAAGAAATGGAGAATATATCAGTGATTGTCACAAGCTATGGATGATGGGGAGAGAGAGTTTGTAAAAGACAACATAACAGAGCCTTATAGTGATTCTGTTGTTTAGCATCTTGACTGCAATGCAGATACTGAAATTTACACATTATAAATCGTATGTAACTAAATACACTCTCATGTAAAACTGAAGAAATCTGACTAAAAGATCCCTGAATTGTATCAGTATTAATAACTTGATTGTGATAGAATGTGATATATTTTACAGGATGTTGCCATTGGGGGAAATGGGGCTAACAGTTCACGGGATATTTATGTATTATTTTTTACAACTGCACCCAAATTTACAATTATCTCAATAAAAACTTCAATGTAAAGAATAATACTCTTCAAGACCTCTGGGTACATTTTCTTAATCACATAAACTTTTGCCTGTCTTTCTTAGGGCTACCAACACACATTATTATACTCTTCAATACTTTGTTTTTGTAGGGCAATAAAGCTTTACTCATTTTTAATTCAGAAAGTAATGTTATTACTGATGTTTTCAATTATTTTTGGCTACTCCATGTGGCAAACAGAAACACACAAGTTTCTGTGAGAAAATGAAAATGAATGAAAGGATTAAAACTGAGAAACAATAGGACTGTAGTCCTTTTAAATTCCCTAACCCTTATTCTTTGGGTTCCTGTGTTTGTTTAGACCTTCAAAAACTGCCTCTGGGGCATAGGCATCAAAAGGAGCACATTAGATGCCACTCACAGGCCTTTGCAGTCCAGTGCACTCCTCTGCGAGGACATCTCTGCAGTGGCCTGAACCATTTGTCTCTGTCCCTGGAAGGCAAATCTTACGTTCATTGGTATTGATTTCTCTGTCTGGAAATGGCAGCCACAAATTTTAATCACTGCTTGACATACAGCTTTCTGAAATTCAGTGCTGCCTGTCTCTGGGCCACTGCTAAGAGGATGTCATCAGCATTATACATCAGCACACCCTGACACACATTACTTTACCTCATCTACTAACAAGTGCTCCTTAATTTGACTTCGACATTGGTTTACTTGCCTGCCTTGCTGTTTAAGATGGATTTAGCTTGGGTAATTCCCCAGGATCAAAACATATTTAGTTTCATCCATGGGAATAAAGAACAAAACTAGAAAGAACTGTATTTGCCCCAGAGGAGAGCAGCCCTGGGATGATGAAAAGGCTTGAGGCATCTCAGTTTCCCAGGATGCAGGGATGGTTGAGGCAGGTCCAAGTATATAATTCTTTATGGGCAGACATCAGAAGGAAATCCTAAAGCCCAAAGTGGCAACAGAGATAAAGATGATTTCCTGATTGAAGTCTGGAGGTCTCCTAGGGCTGGGTGAGACACCTGGGGATAAGGCTAGCCCCACCCAGGCTGGGACAAAAGCTGAGGGTTAGCTTGGGGATTGTGGGAAGAGCCTCACACAGACAGCCAGAGTTATCTCTCCGGTATCCTCCTCACATTCTTCTTTGATAATGAGACCAAATTTGTTTTGGACAGCAGTGTACACAGTTAAAAATAGCAAAGTTCCAAGCATTCCTTGAGACCAAATTCCAGCTAATGAAGTCACAGCAGAAATTTTTGGTGAAATATGTAAACTTCTTTAACGAAGGATTAACAACAGGCCTCTGTCCCCTTCCTCCTGCCTCTTGTCTGGAACACAGAACGCTGGAAATCAGTAGCTATTTTGGGCTAAGAAAATGGCAGCTTCATGCTTAAGGTATAAAAAATGATGGAGGTAGCGTGGATCTCCAGTAATCCTGGAGATGCCAGACCAGCCCTGGATGGATATTTGTTCATTGCCATTTCTAAATTCCTCTTTTTAAATTTGAATACTCCTGGAAGAGGTAACTTACGAAGTCTCTATTTTTTATTCTTTCCTTTTTTGGGGGATTTATGTGATAATTTAATACACTCATATAATTTATAAAGATCAAATCAGTGTAATTGGAATATTCATTGACTTAAATATTTGTATTCTCTTTACGCTAAACATATTTGAATAATTCTCTTTAACTACTTTGAAATATATATTATTGTAAACTATAATTACCTTACTAATCTACCAAATACTAGGTCTTATTTCTTCTATCAGATGAAATATGGCTCTGACCAGTCAAAACAGATGCCTGAGATGGACAAATGAGACAATAAATGTGAGAAAGGGGAGCTAGAGGTATAGGAAGCAGAGGTGCAAATTGCATTTCATCGGTACAGTGAGCATGCAGATTTTAATTTAAAAATTGGAAGTCAAAAGAATTAAAACAATATTTGGATGAATGTGGAGATATGGTTGAATAGTTTTAATTTATAGTATTTTTAAATAAATTAAGATTAATAATATATGCAAGTTGTATTTAAAATAAAGAAAACAGTCTTAATTTTTATTAGAATTTAAATTACTTCAGAATAGAGTTCTGCTTTCAGACAAGATGGAGAAACACGAATCACAGTTAACCTTTCACATTAACTAAAAAACTGGACAAAATATATAAAAAGTTGTTTTTAAAACATTGAACATCAGGTTAAAAAAAACAAACAAAAACTAATAGTGATCTCTGAGAAATGGAAAACAAGCAAGAAAATCCCAGGATTACCTTGGTTTTCAGCCCGCGAGAGCTTCCAGGCCATGGCACAAGGACAGGAATGAGCATGGAGTCCAGTGGCCTCCTGAGTTTAGAGAACGGAGCTGAGAGTCTGGGCAGCCTAAGGTGCTTGGAGTTCAGAGGACAGGGTAGTGGAGAAGAAAGAGGTGCATAGAGACCCAAAAGTATGCAGAACATCGTTCTCTAGTTTTCAGTTAGATATCAATCAGTGCGTGCATGTAAGGAAACTAACTGTCTGAGACCGGGAAAGAAAACAAAGAGTTATAACTACCAAGCCAAAATAGAAGGTAAAAAATGAAATTATAAAAAATACTCAATTTCTACAACTATGATATGTAAATATTTTGGAAGTCATCACTCTTGCCCTGTAACAAGAAAAAACTGAATGAACTTAAGGAATAGTCAACAAAATAACTGGCCTATACTATTCAAATATAACAAAGTTAAGAAAGTCAGAGAATGGTCGAGACATTGTTCCAGACCAAATGGGACTAGCAACAATTTATTCAATTTGAACTGCATCCTAGATTAGGAAAAAAAATTGTGAATGCCAATACTCAGACATTTGAAAAATTTTCATATGAGTTATGGATCAAATATTATCTTTACCAAAATTTCTGATTTTGATCATCGCACTGAGGTTATTTCAGAAAATACACAATGAAGTATTTAGAGGTAAAAGGAAATTATGTCTCCAAATTGCTCTCAAATGGTTCCAAAAATAATAAACATAAATATATGTATGTATGCATATGAGTGGGAGAGAGAGAAATAAAGTAAATGGGGCAAAACAAACAATTCCTGAACTTGGTTAAAGTGTATATGAAAGTTTCTGGTACTAATCTTGAAATTTTTCCAGAAATTTGACATTGTAGCAAAATAAAAAGTTACAATAATAAAATTACAATATCAGTAGTTTTAATGGAGGAAAAAGGAGTTTAGGGAGCATTTCAGATTCACAGAAACAAAGTTGTTTTCTGTGGGAAATTGCTTGATAATGTTTTAGTAGCTATAAATGTATAACTATAAAACCTATTACTGTGCACATGCAGTTTTTTATTAAACTTAGCCTTCACTGGATGCAATAGTTGTTATGGCCTTTCTCTCTTGATCACTGCAGAACTATTATTTCTGGTCACATCTTTCATTTTAAACATTACACTTTTGTGATGTAGCCAGATGACACTTACAAAAAGCAGCTTTAATGCACAGAACAAGTTTTGCTTATTCCCCATTAGCTAAATGTGCATTCCTCTTCACAGCTATGCGATAAACCAACAGCATAAAAGCAGGCTAGAGTCATGCTCCTTAATCAAGGCGGCTTGTCTTATTTTTATTTTTTTCATTCAAGTTATAAAGTGCTTGTGCTTGTAGACTACGCTGGCTCAGGTTCATTAAAAGGAAAAACTCACTTGTAGCTCCAGATAAGATCAGTGCTAGCTGCAAGGCATGTAATCACAAGGGCCTGGGGAAAAAGAGGTTTTAGCAAGAGAAGTCAGGACAAGCCTGTCTGAGGAGGAGTTCAATGAAATGAGGACCGTAAAGTGATGACTTGGGAGAACAGCCTTCCAGAAAGAAGAAACAGCCAATGAAAGACCCTTGGAGAGACTGGTAAACAAAGAGAAAGTCCACGTGGCTAGAGCAGAGCGTGCAGAGTCAGTGGCCTGAGATGGGCCTGAGAGACGGGGTGACCACAGATCATGAGGGACCTCAGCGCGCACACAGAGGCATGAGAATTTCATTCTAAGTGGAATGGGGAGTGCCTGGTAGATTTGAGGAAGAGACGGAGGTGGTTCCACTGTACTGAACCACACTGCTCAGTTTTCCGTGGCCTGTCTGCACAACTGACCAGTGTTTCAGAAAAGCTGCTTATGCAACTGTGTGTGAGTTCCCAAGAAGTCTAGGCATGAGGTCGAGGTTTCTTGATTTCTCTTACATTCTTAGTATAGCCACCAACAGCACTAATCCCTCTCGTCATATCCCCTAATATTGCCTTTTGTTTCAGATAATCCAAGGGAGATCCAGTCCCTTCCAATTATAACAATCTGGTAGATAGACACAGAAAGGAAATACCAGGAATAAGGCTGAGCTAACACTACTACCACCTTCACCATTGCTAACACCACCACTACCATCACACTTTCTAGCACCATCATCACCTTCAAAAATAGTAGCCCCAAATCACCGCTATCATCGTCACCACCACCACCAACCACTGCCACCATTGCCACCCCTGTTGCCACTAATAACAACAGAACGTCTTCATCACAGGTGATCATACTGATGTCTCAGCCTGGAGCTGAGCCAGCCTGCAGTGTCAACTCCTTCATGTGGGAACCCTACTGGGAAAAATGAATCATCTCTCTGTAACCTCCCCTGGCCATAAGAATGAATTTTTCAGGAATTTTTATACTACATGTGCTAGTCCTTAAAAGAAATGGCAAAAATTTTTGCTAAAGTGTAAATATACCTAAATGGGGAACATAAATTTAGTTATTAAGATTAAGGTTGGACATTCCAGCTCACGGGGGATATTGGACTGAACCTAATTCTGCCTTTTTGCTTTTGCGCCTTCCCTCAGGTGATTCTCCTCTGAAGGTAAACTGTGCCAAGCTCATTTAATCTTATGAAGTTTATGCGGTTAGTTATCTCATTCCATTATATTTCAATAGATTCATTCTGATGAAGGAAAAATGTGGGTGCATTCCCAAAGACCAAATCTAGTATGCCGTATTGCAAGACACTATGTTATCTGAGGTTTTCCTTAACAAGTGAGTTCATTGCTAAGAAGGAGAAAAGTTACAGATCTGTAGGAGTGAGAAACTGGCAATTTGAAAGTCACTGGAGTAGGAGTGAGAAACAACCTTGGGGAAAACTTACATAAAACAGGCAGATTCACAAAATCTGTTGTCCAATTTGAGCTCCACATCAAGCAAATGAAGGTCTTTTACAAGCCCTGACCCTAGAGGCACTTCTCCAGCAGCTTAACCCAGCAAGAGAGGCCTGGGGCACCAGCATGGCTGGGAGCCCAATTAAAGCCACGTGAAAATCAGGCTGGTGAGTGGCTGTGCTTGGAGGGCCTGGGGGGGTTCAGGGCTTTGATGGGAACCACCAAAAGAGCCTGGAAGATGCCCCATATAGGGGTTATTTTTGTTTTATAAATTAGAAATGTTTTCAAGGACATAAGGAGTTATAATTAGTATTGCATATTCTGGAAGAACAATGTACATAACCTAAAAATAAAATCCTAGATACAGCTAACCTATTGATACAAATAAATTACAAACAAAGTTTTCCAGAGGACTTGCTTTATAAACCCTGTGTATTTTGGTGCCAACAACTGCTTGGAAGCATTAGTTTCTCTCATATGGTGAATGATGTATTAGCATTGGATACTATTTTAGGGAGGTGCCTTATTAAATATGCACAAACAAGATTAATTCATTGACTTTAAACATATTTATTGAAGTAAGGCTAAGCTTTATTCAAGGTTCTCGAGATGTAAGAATAAGGAGGAGTCCCGTTGAGCACTATAATAGATGTTCAAAATGAAGGATAAAACAAGGAGGTTGCTGTCTTATGCTGATTTATAAACATAACCAGTTATTATAAATTTTTTAAATTTGCTACCTTTCAAGACATGTCTCATGTTACCTCATTTGATTTTCATATACTTAAGGAAATTGATACAAGATTTATCTTTTGGAAAAAGAAATAGTTCAGAGGCCCAAGGTTATGTGGCAAGTGTGAAGTCAGTTAGCAGTAAAAAACAAATGAAACAACTGCTACAATCTGGTGACAATGAATTCTCATTTAAACTAAAATGTCTAAACTTTTGGTTACATCTACAGTGTAGACATTCAAATTTTGAATCAATCTATGCTTATAATCTATTTTCCAGTCTCTTCCAGTGGGTAAGAGAAAATTCATACTCAAATACCAATGTATATTATATTATATAATATTATTTATTTATTTTAATATTTAACAGCATAAAATAAATGCTTCTCTGAGTTAGTTATCATTTTTAAACTTTGTAAAAGAGAAAAAATAATCTGCCAGGAGACCTTGAAACTCAATATAAGGTCAACCTAAATATTATATCAAAAACGTGAAAGAAATCTTACTGAAAGAGATGCTCTGCAAATATTTATCTCTGTTACCTTCTATGCCTTGTAGCCAGGTCAAAATATGTTTGACGCTTTATGTATATAAATAAATAAAAAATATAATTTTATGTATTTAGTCTATCTTCTGCCCTAAATGGACTAAAACGAAAAAAAAATTCCACTCTTTATATTCAAATTCCTTTCTTCAACTTCTTTTTGTATGGTTCCTTTTCCATTTCCGATGTTTGGTGAGTTTTTTTGTTGTTGTTTTATTTTGCTCACCTTCCACTCTTTCCATCCATGCTACGTCCTTAGCATTTTATTTTTTTCTCTCCCCATTCTCTCCTTTTCTTTTTCTCACACCCTATCTTTAGCCCTGAACTGGTCTAAATGCAAAATAGACATGTTTTCAGATTACAGTCTTTCGATGAACAAAGTCTTATTTTCTGTTAATTTTCAATGCAGAATTTTAGCATTTTGCGTTCTCTCTTAGCTTATGCTGACGTGGCTGGGTTTATACCTCCTTGTACACCTCTCTAATTTCGTTGTGTAAACCATGGCTGTGTGGTATGACAGTGAATGCTTGGGCAAGAAGATTGGAGTGAATAGAAACATGGATTGTTCTGGTTCAACACACCGTGAAGCTCTTCCCAATTCTTACCAAAATATGCCTTTGGAGAGGCAGATTTTGGGGTATGCCCTACATGCCCTTAGGAAAACATCCCTTTTTTATTTTCAATCCATTTGCACAGGGTGATGATGACCTCAAACCTCAGTTCCCCTGGTGGTGCTGTTTCTCAGGTCCATCATTCTCAGGGGATAAATAAATTCCTTTCGTCCCACTTTCAGTGATATTGTCATTAACTAGTGAATATAGGTGCTATCTGCTGGTATATCCTTTATACAGTTAACCGCCAACTTTTTATCAAGTGCTATTCGCAGCCATTGATGGTAATCCGTTGCCTAACTGTAGTTTTACCAGGGATTTCAAAATCATGCCTTTCTACTTCTACCATTCCTTCTGTGCTGATGTAGCTCTGTCTTTTGAGTATTACTCAGTGAACTATTTTAGTCAGCTCAGCTTATTCTAAATGAAACTAATATTATTTTTTCCAGGCTCAATTTGTGACCATGTTCTCAGTCATCTATTTCCATCTAAGTCCAGGTTCCATTGAGTGGAAACTACTGAAAAAGTAGCAAAATCTAGCAATAGGGTGAAATACCCTTTATTTCTATTTTATTTTTAAAATTGAAAATGAAAAGGAATGTGGACAGTTTCACTTTAAAAGATAAATCATTTCCTGTTATGCTTAATTTTGTTTTGAGAACTAACTTAAAAATATTTGCCCTGATCCTATTAGAAATGCATGGATGAAAGATAATCATGATCCAGGACCACTGGGCCAATCAATACATGGATTCAATTAGGCTCAATAATCTTAAAAGCTAGTGAGCATATAATGTCAAACGTTTTTCAGGTTTTGGTTTCTTTACTTCCTTTGGTCATCAGTGGAATTAGATGAAAACTCCAGGATAAAAGCAAATATCTTAAGACATATTTTGGAGGGCCAATGTCAATCACTTTGACATTGCAAGTTAAAAAAGAAATAGAGGTTACTGGAAACATGAAGTAAATGTACTATAACTTTTATAGTCTTGGCTCTTGTTGCTTATTGATGCTGTCTTCAGTATATTCAATGAAATGTCCATTTGACGCTACTGTGATTTGATTACTAGAAGTTTCTAGAGTTAATTGCCTTGACTCTAGATAGTATTTCCATTGAAGTTACCAAAGCTATTTGTTTAAATCATCCTATAATGTGTGAATATTATTAAGTATATCATGATCTTGAATCTCATTGCTCCATATGAGTTAAAGGATTTTTAATAATATTGAGAGCAACATAATGTATCTAGGTGCACAAAGGACATTATTTGACCTTCAGTAAACCAACTCTATTATCCACACAATATTTGAGATTTTCTTCTATTTGTAACATTGTGACTTTTTTTTCTAGTTTAAATATAATTCCTTATGTTTGCTAGAAAAGTTTTGGTACATTTTGGATATTCCTCAATTATCAAATATCTTTAGAATTTTTATTTCCAAACCTAAGTATTTATTGAGAAGTATTAATATTAGAAGTTCTACAGAAACACAGAAGCAAAACTCTAAAATCAGTTTCATCAAATATTCCAACAATTCTGTAGTTAAAGACCAGGTTAATGCTTGGAAATAGGAGATGGAAGTAACATTTTGAAGTAGCCTACAAAAAACTATGGGGTTATATAGTTTTATAAATGTATCAATGAAGTCTTTATTCTAGAACCTTAAAAACTATTCATGCTATGCATGTTGCTACAATATAGCTTAGTGTTGGTAAAGAAAGATCACCCAAAAGTGTTCTTTTCTTAAAACACCTTATTGAAGTATAATTGACATGTCAAAATTTATTCAAGTTAGCTATGAAACTCAATACTTTTTAGTAAGTTTGCTAAGTTGTGCAGCCATCATCGTAGTCCAGCTTTAGACTATTTCCATCATTCAATTAAGATCCCTGATGCCCACTTACAATTAATCCCCATTTCTATCCTCAGTCCTGGTCAACCACTAATCTACATCCTGTCTTTATAGATTTGTCTTTTCTAAGCATTTTATATAAATGGAATAAAATAATATATTGTTTGTGTGTCTGGCTTCTTTCATTTAACATTATGATTTAAAGCTTATCCATCTCGTAATATGCATTGGCACTTTGTTCCTTTTAATTCCTAAGTGGCATTCCAATGTATAGATACATAATATTTTGTTTATGTATTCCACTAATTAGGGACATGTGGGTTGACTCAACTTTTTGGCTATTATGAATAAGAAAATTACTTATGAAACATAATCATAACCCACCACTGCATGGCATGCTTGGGCATTATTTATTTTAGAGTGTGCCTTTGGTGAGTAGAAATCCAACTCTTGGGACTATACATTGGGTCCTCATGTACCACAGTTTTTCTGGTACAGTCCCAGTATGACTATTGTTTAAAGGTAATTATTAATGGTTTCCCCATTCACTCTCCAAAGTGTCCTGGTTTGAAAGGTAAATTGTGTGACAACTGTCATGACTCTAAAATAAGGATCTCTTTTATATCTTAGCATGGTTACTCTACACATAGAAGACTTTCAATCTTGACTAGTTCAAAATGAATATTTAGTCCAGGAAGTGCTTGGGCTGGGAGACTGCCAGGGTCACCAGCTGGGGAAGCCACAGTTACACTGTTGATATAGGCAAAAAATGTCATCCTTAATTGGTTAAATAAAGATTGAACACATTATAATAGGGCCCCATAAACAAACATGTACTGATCTGTGAAATCCCAAAGTCTGGGATAATTTGAAACATGTTTCTTGATCATGTAGCCAAGTAATAGCTCTGGAATTATATTATTTAGCTTCAAAACCCAGCTTCGCAACTTCTTCCAAAGTGTGAAGGCCAAACTGTTCAACCCAGTCAAAAACTAATGGAGAAAAAATGTGCACCTGTGAGGAAAAAAATAAGCATCATGAGACCTCTACCCTTCTGGTCCTGCAGGAGCCACTGAACCTGTTCACACACCCAGTTTATCACTACTACAATCAATATTTGATAAAGTTATTGCACAAATATTTTCTATAGCCAAAAATTTCACAAAGTCTTCTGCACTGAAAACACCCAGTGCCAAAGCTAGGTGACCATAAACCGTACATATTATAGTCACATCCTCAAGGGGGAAAAGAAAATCCAGTCCAAGTAAAAATAAATTCATAATCAGTAAGAAGAAATAGTTTATCAAAATGAGAAAGAACCAGAAAAATAATTTTGACAATATCAAAAAAACTGACCTTTACACAAGCCCAAAAAATCACAATAACTCTCTAGCACTGGATTCAAACCAAAATGAACTCTTACAAATACCAAATAATTAAAAATATTGATTATAAAGTAGCTCAATGATATCCAAGACAAAGATGAAAATTAACATAAAGCATTCAAAAAACTGTTCAGAATGTGTATAAAAAACTTCCAAATAGATAAATACTTAAAAAAATAAACTTCTGGAAATTAAATACTCATTCAGGCAATTACAAAATACAGTGGAAACTTTTAACAATAGAGTCGACCTACCAGAAAAAGAATTTCAGATCTTGAAGACAAGGTTGTTGAATTAAATCAATCATATAATAATTTTTAAAAATAAACAAAGTCACCAAAATATTTGAGATTATGTAAAATG
This sequence comes from Avahi laniger, assembly GCA_963575035.1. Classification (NCBI taxonomy): domain Eukaryota; kingdom Metazoa; phylum Chordata; class Mammalia; order Primates; family Indriidae; genus Avahi; species Avahi laniger. Next base: position 13,920 of record CAUYSK010056449.1, read on the forward strand.
TCCAAACCTAAGGATCGTGTACTCCTGAAGGAAAAGACAAAAACCCAAAAGGTTTAGAAAACCTCTTTGAGGGAATAATTGAGGAAAATAGCAGTGGTCTTGCTAGATATTTAGATATTCAGATACAAAAAACTAGAAGAATTCCTGGGAGATTCTTTGCAAGGACACCACCAAGGCATATAGTCATCAGGCTATCTATAGTCAGCTTGAATGAAATAATTCTAAGAGCAGTGAGACAAAAACATCAAATAACTTATAAAGGAAAATCTATCTGACTAATAGCAAACTTCTCAGCAGAAACCCTATAAGTCAGAAGGGACTGGGGTCCTATCTTTAGTCTTCTTAAACATAATAAATGTCAACCAACAATTTTTTATCCTGCAAAACTAAGTTTCTTAAGTGAAGGAGAAATGAAGTCTTTCTCACACAAACAAATGCTTAAAAAATTTGTCACCACTGGACTGGCCCTACAAGAAATGCTCATTTCTAAACATGAAAATGAAATGTGGATACTCACTATCATAAAAACATTCTAAAGTATAAAATTCATAGGGCTAATAAAACAGCAACACAATGGAGAATGCAAATCAACTAGGTAACAATCAACATGATGACTAGAGCAATATCTAACGTATCACTAATGACTTTGCATGCCAATGGTTTGAATGCCCCATTTAAATGATAGATTGAAAAATGGATTAGAAAAAACAGCAATTAAAATATCTGTGCAGAAGCTTTTAAATTTAATGAAATCTCATTTATTTATTTGTGTTGTTTCTGTAATTGCCATTGGGGTTCTAGTCATAAGTTCTTTGTCTAGGCCAATATCTAGAAGAGTTTTTCTTACATTTTCTTCCACAATTCTTATGGATTCATGCCTTACATTTAAATCTTTTACCCATCTTGAATTAATTTTTGTGAGTGGATATGGATTCTCTTTATTAATTAAAAGGCTTATGCCCAGCCAAGGAAATAATCAACAGAGCAAATAGGCAATCTACAGACTGGGAGAAAATATTTACAAACAAAACAACTGATAAAGGACTAATTTCCAAAGGTGTATATCTCTGTTCTTGTGCCAGTATCTTACTGTTTTGGCTACCATAGCCTTGTAGTAAACTTTGAAGTCTGGCAGACTGATGTCTCTAAATTTATTCCTTTTATATAAGACTGCTTTGGCTATACAAGGTCTTCTCTGGTTCCAGACAAATTCTAGAATTATTTTTTCTAAATCTGTAAAGAATCTACAAAGTACACAAAGGAATCAGCAAGAAAAAGACAAACAACCCCATTAAAAAGTGGGCAAAAGACCTGAACAGAAGCTTTTCAAAAGAAGATAGACAAATGGCCAATAAACATATTAAAAAATGCTCAACATCACTAATCATCAGGGAAATACAAATCAAAACCACAATGAGGCTGGGCGCAGTGACTCACGCCTATAATCCTAGCACTCTGGGAGGCCGAAGTGGGTGGATTGTTTGAGTTCAGGAGTTCGAGACCAGCCTGAGCAAGAGCGAGACCCCATCTCTACTAAAATTAGAAAGAAATTAATTGGACAACTAAAAATATATAGAAAAAATTAGGCGGACATGGTGGCGCATGCCTGTAGTCCCAGCTACTCTGGAGGCTGAGGCAGGAGGATCTTTTGAGCCCAGGAGTTTGAGGTTGCTGTGAGCTAGGATGATGCCACGGCACTCTAGTCCAGGCAACAAAGTGAGACTCTGCCTCAAAAAAAAAAAAAAAAAAAAAAATTGATCTTCCCTATTGTGAAGAAATCTTAGAGGCTTTCTTTCAAATGTTTTCTTTAGTTTTTGAGGATTAAAATAGACTTGATTTCTACATCCCTCTGCCACTTCTTTCTTTTATGGCTCATAAGAGTCTCATTACTGAAATGTCATTAATTTTATTGGCCTCTGAAGGATGTTACTCACTCTTGATGAGTCCTGAGGGTCTTTCGGATATTAGTCAGATTTTAACTCTTCCTGGTGTAATTGGATCAATGTAATGCACTTGACTTAATTGGTTTCAGTTTGTCAGAGGAGAAAGACATTCTCCTTGGTGTCATGCTAAGTGTCTCTAACTCCTAAGACTCCCTGCAGAAATCAAATTATTCATAGTCAGCAGTTCTTGAGATCTCTTAGAGGTGAGATTCAGCCACTGATGGGAAATACCCTAGGGTAGCCTCAGATAGGTTTTTTGGGATATGCATTTTGAGTTTTCACATCCCATAAATAAATTCTTCACCATTGTGTCATTATTTTATGGAATTGTCAACATAAGTTGTTTCTGAAAGTTCTCTAGAATCATTTTGTAGAATTCTATTCATTTTTAATTGAGCACCTAATGCAGTGAACATGTAGAAAATAAAGCAGATGTTGAATTTAGTGGTAGTCATCTAAAAATATTTTTTGAAAGGATCTGCATAGCATAATTCCTTTGTACCTCTTCAGCAATCAGTGTTCCCCTGTTGTAGAAGGATGATACCCTCTAATCCAGTGGTTCTTTCAATTTAGTGCATGTAAGAAATTTCTGGAGAACTTGCAAAAATGCAGAGGCTGGGTCCTGCTCCTCTGCACGTACATTTTGGAGCAAGCACCTCAGAGAATTGTGATGCCCGTGATCCTCTGAGTATACGTTGAGATACACTACTGCACTCTTTTCCTTTTTTGCCTGTGACTAATGTCATCTTTTGCCATGTTTCATCAGCAGAATCCTGTCATTTACAGAGTTGCATCACTTTTTGCATCCACAGGTGTTTGGAACACTTTCTGTCTTCTTGCCCAGTACACACACACACACACACACATACACACATATACACACCCACACCCACCCCTGACACACACTCCTTGTGCTTTCACCTCTTCAGTGATGAGGGCAGCAGGCATTGCTGGATACTCTCCTAGTTTTTCCATCTAGGACCTACCCCTCCACCTCCCCACCCCAGTGTGAAACTACTATTACCTGACCAGTTGGTCAAGGGGATGTTTATTGAACAATTTAATTTTAGTAATAAATATTTTGGCTAACAATTAGTGATACTCAACAAATAAAATTATTAAAGTATTTTTAAAAAGTTACAGTAATTTATCTTTTATTAAGAAATACTTTTCATTTAGTTAACAGGAACATTTTATGGACTCAGTAAATGGCCCTCAACTAAACATGCACGTTTAGTAATTTCCTCCTTGTCCACATGAATATTCTTTATAAAAATTAGCCTTTTGGGGGCTGTGTACGTCACTAAGCAATAGTCATATGTTATCAGCAGTCTTAAGTGAGAAAAATGTTTACTGTGGAGCTGTATGTAAGAACGCCGCAACTTATAAGAAAATTCTAATTAACCCCGTCAAAGTAGCTGTTCACTTAAAAAGATACCTTAAGTAGAAATGTGGCCAGCACCCTGGATGTGCCCTGCAGGGTAGAGAGAGGAGAGAGGACAGAAACAACACCCATGGCTGAGCAGGGAGCTGAGCTCAGATGGGCTGTGACCACTGCGGAATCAGTCATTACCTGCAGAGTACAGGTGCCATATGAGAGGTCGCACCGTGGTGTTTGGGGTCAGGGAAGAGAGAGAGGATTTGGATAACAATAGGGCAATACTTAATGAAAGAGAAAGTGGCACTTGATTCCAGAGGTGGGGTCATAGTCCCCATCAGAGAAGAGTTGCAGCCGGAATACAGAGGGAGGAGGGTGTGTGAAATGTGCTAGGGAGCAAACAGGCCCTCCTGTTTGTCTGGTGCAGGGACTATGAGTCGGAATTAGGATTTGGGATCATATTCTTAGGGCCTTGAATACTGGACTAAGAATCTCTAAGTAATCCATAAGCCAAGTAACACCCTCTCCTACCTTGTTTTGGGTCCTTGAGAAAAAGTTTCATTGAGGAAGTGCACATTTGGTTCATAGGGAGACTGAAGTAGAGATACTACAGCTTATACAATTAAAACAATCATAACAGTAGCGTTATTCAACCTTTTCTCCTTTAATCCTTACTGCTGTTGTTTGAGGTAGGAGGAAACTGAGGCCAGGCGGTCAGATGTCCTCCCCTGGTGTGCACCCAGTGCAGCAGCGCCAAACTGCAGCCTGTGTGTGGCCATTTCCACTCCCCCATTGGTTCTGAACCTAGGGATGATTTTGTCCCTTAAAGGACATTTGACAATGTTTAAGGATATTTTTGATTGTCATGAGTGGGCGGGTGCCACTGGCATCTAGTGGATAGAGGCCAGGGGTGCTGCTAAACATTGTCTTATACACAGGACAGCCTCTTCCACAAAGAATTATCTGGCCCCAGAGTGTCAGTTGTGTGGACACTGAGGAACTCTGCATTCCCCTGCTTTGTAACCACCCTGCATGGAAGTTTTCATCTCAGTTGTAGAGCTAATTTGACGGAAAAAGTGTTTGTCTTATTCCTACTTTTAGGATTGTATAAGGAAGTGTAGTGAATTCATTTCTGCTTCTTCAGTAGTAACATACCATCTCAAAATATTTTAATTCCATAAGAAATATGTATCACATGTACTAAGTAATACTGTATTTAATGGCATAAAATAGACTATTAGCATAAATCGAATCAGCTTTTCTTAAGCACATTCTGGAAGTTTTCTGTGGGATCAGTAGGTATTAGGATGTTAACTTTAGCAAGTTTATAGTAGAATCTGACAGGTAATTATGCCTACGAGTTTCAAATCCCTTGGTTTTTTAATTCTGCATGTGGTGCCATTTGCCTAAGAGAAAGATAAATAACAGCATTACTGGCCTATCTGGAACAAACCCTAGTTATCTGTGACTTGCACTGCTTAGTGAGGGGCATGGCCACCAATGTTTGAAATGTAACAGTGTTGGGAAAATAATGGCTTGGACCACATTCAGCGTCAACTTTCCTTTTAGAAAATAGTAATTCTGTTGATGAACACTGCTCTTCCTGTGGGACTCTGGCTCTGCAAATAACTTTTAGACTAAATTTTACATACAATTTAAAAAGAACATTGTGTTAATAGTAAACTTTAAAAGGAAAAATTAAAGCCCTTCCAGCATAAATTAACTTGTTGGCAATTTGATAGATATTTAGTTATATAGTATATCATTTTAATATCGATGTAAGACGGAATACACCTCTCAAAAAGAATAAACAATTTAATCAAGAACATGGAGGCTTGACAGTCAAAGATACTGTGATGGCAAAGATTTTGACATGTTTGTTTTTGGAATGAATGGTTCTTTTAATTATTATTTTTCCAGCTCTTCCATATTGTAAAAATCATTATAAAAATCAAAGTTGGATAATTTTATCTAAAATTAAATTTCAATCCGAGCTCATATCCTGCTCTGACTTTTATTGAGAACTTTAATGGGATATGAACTGATCCTTTTAAAAAATGCGATCTTTTATAACCGAGGTTAAATTGTTAATACTCAGGATTTTAAAAAATATTTCTAGTGTTTATAGTGTGCCTGTATTTCTGCTTTTTAATTTCTCATTGTAATATTTCATAACCAATGTCTTTTATTAACAAAATCATTCATGATCTTGGTTTTATTAAGTAGAATATAAAACGAAAATAGAATAGTAGAATATAAAACAAGAACGATTACGAAAAGAGCCACAGATATGATTTTGCTTTACTATATCTCCTTGTAGTTTGTGTTATTTGTTGTTATTGAACAGCATTAAGTTCTTGCGGGGAATATTTCTGGACAGGAAATAAAGGTCCTGATTCCTGCCAAGGAGGAACTTAAATTCCAGATTTAAGGCTCGAATTTTTTGAAGACAAGAAAAGTAAATGAAAGAATAGTAAACAGTAATAGTCTTAAAATGTCAGTTTCCTGTTTAATAAAAGCTGTTGAATTACATTGGCAGAAAAGTATACTTAATGTTTAATATTTCGTATATTTTGCTTCGGATTTTTAAAAGCAATTTTGTTTATCTTATCTCAGTGTTCAAATGAAAACTAGAATTGCTTAGAGCCAGAAGGTAACTTCAACACATGGAATTTATTCAAATTAAGAAAGAAAGGAAACAACTCCATAAATGAACAATATAAGAAAAAGATACCTTGTGATTTCAAGATATCCAGATGTTTGTGTGTTTTCTTTTTAAACTCCTCTGTTCACTAAATTGGTGACATTACATGAATTAGAAATATTCTCTCCCTGCATAACTCTCTGCATATCTATTTTTTGAAACTGTATATGTTAAAATCTTGGAGATTTGTGGGTTCATTGATACATCTATTCAAACAGTATTACTTTACATGGACTTGATTTGCTAAGAAAATCAATGCATAGATACATTTCTCCATAGATAACAGAGATAGAGAAAAAGATATTATTGCCATTAAATGTTTAATAGTTTCACTTTTCATTTCAATGAAATCCTAGTGTCTTTTGATAGTATAGTCAATTGGATAATACTATTTTAGGATTTCCACCTGAAATCACTCTAGTGTTAAAATGTATGAATAATTGTGACTCAGAAATCCTACTGTAGCCGTTGAATCTTAGCTTTGCATTGACCGCTTTAGGTTCAACACTCTAGCATTCTGATGAATGAGAATGAACCCTGATATGGCTATTTAGAAAATGAAAATGTCTGTTCTCTGGAAGCCAGATTGTAGGAAGGTTCTTACGGGAGCAGAATTTTGGAAGGTACAAAGTGTGTGGGTTAAGAGCACAGTCTTTTGAGTAATAGGGAGGGACCTACTTTTAACTCCTATTTTTGCTACCTAAAGCTGTTTGTCCTTAGTTAAGTAATTTATCTCCTCTGTACTTTGGTTTCCTTGTCTGGCATAATAATACCTACTTCAGAGAGTTATGCTAAGGGAGTATTTTGTAAAGATTTTTATCACAGTGTCCAGAACTTAGCATTGAAGAGAAGTGTTCATTAAGTGTCTTTTCTTATTGACCTGGTTTTAGACTCTAGACTCAGATCCCTGGAGTTACTTATAATATTTTGGCCATTTTGCTGTGTAGATTGTGTGTATGTTATTCCCGCTTTTATCAGAGAAGTCAAAAAGGAGAAAAATCACAACTAATTTATTATTGTAATAAACTAGAAAGACTAAAACAATTTATAGATGAGAAAATTTTATTGATTCTCCTAGCTCTTTATGTTCGTAAGCATTAATGGTCTTTTGATTATGTGGCTTTCCAAGTCTTATAAAAGAAATACGATTAATAATAATAATATAGAAATAAAAGTTATTCCTTCAAAAGCAGAAGTATCTGTGATTTCTTCTTATCATGACTTTTGCTAGCCTCATCGGTCAAACTGTATTTTAGTGAAATTATCTTTGTGGCTCATACTGCAACATTCATGTACTTTTAGGGCTTTAACACTGACCAGTAAAAATAGATTTCGGTATTAAAATGTATGAATAATTGTTTGTGTTAAAATGTATGAATAATTGTTTGTGACTTGGAAGGTCTACTGTAGCAAGCGAGTATCATTAAGCATTTTGTATCACAACGTGGGAGTTCAAGAGTTAGACTACTGTCAAGGAGGAATACAAGACCCTGATCCTTTTATGGGAAGTAAGGAGGAAGGACTTCCTAAATGTAGAAAAAGGATGGGGTCAGGATGCATAGTTTTCTGAAGAAGTTAGAACTGGCACTCTATAGATAGCCTTTCCATTTCCTCACATTCTTTTTTTATTCTTGCAGAATTGTGGTTCAGAGTTAAGGTTTGAAACCCTGAAAATAGAAAAAGCAAACCAGCTTTTAAAAATAGACAACCAGTTGCTTAGATGAAAGGTAAATAGTTTAATTGGTGCATGTCAGCTTCTGCATGTAGTATACAGCAGGGTACCTCTAAGGAAGGCATTTCCTTTGCAAGGTGACTTTTTGCAGGTAGGTTTTGCTTTGAGCATAATGCCAAGTATTTATTCATCTTCTTTGTAACATAGTAGGGTTATTCTTGTGTCTAGAAACAGTTTTCATTGTAATCCTACATATTAGGAGATATTAACCACTTTTGTATTTATAGTAGACCAAGCCATTCTTACTTATTATGTCTGTCCAGCTCACCATGCTGGGAGTCCTCCCCGTAAAACTAGCTACATAATAGGACATTGTTTTCTGAGTCCTGGGAACACAATTTTTTTCTTCTTTACTGCAGAATAAATGTTGTAAATTTATCATTTTTTCAGTTGCTTTCAAGACTTTTATAAATCGATGACATATCTCAACCTACATGGGACAGAACAGAATGCTTAGCAGTAGTTACAGTCCCAGGCTGTGCTCCAGATCTGCTCTTTCACCTCCTTCAGCCAATGTTTGCATGAGTGTGTGTGTGGATAATATTTAATATATAACATATAATGAATATATACCATTTATGTATTATTTGTAATATAGCTAATGTATATTTAACAAGTATATTTGTATTCACTTCTTCACTCTCATGACATGACACCATTTGCAGAGGACAGCTCCTGATGGGCTAGAGAGTGCTCCAGCTGGATGATGAAGGTGATGCTGTTTCTAAATGAGTAAAACTCAGGTCTACATTTTTTTCAGGAGAAAGAAAAAAAATAGACTTTTGTTCTCTTCTAAAGGAAGTTAATACTTTCATTGTTCTTCCTGTCCAAAGGCTGGAAAAGTAGCTTAACAGTGGCAAAGAAATGGAGAATGAAAACCAACTGTATGAAGCCATTATTGGAAGATACTCTAAATGAGAACAATCTTCCAAAACTCAGCTGGCTTTTTAGTCAGGGAAGCCATCTGTTTGGCTTTTCAGCTGGAAATCTCTTCATTCTCCCTGATTTTTATAGCTTCCCCTTGGGAAACCACAAGATTCCAAATCACTACAGCAACACAGAGCCTTTTGAAGAAAGGTGTGTAGCTTTGAGATTTATTTATCAGTCTTCTGATGTATAACTCATAATTTTAGGAATTTTGGGAAGGGAGTGAGTCTGAGCAGTAGAAAAGTAGTTAATATTTTTCTTATGTAAATATTTATTTTTCGATTCAGCAGTAATAAAACTGTAGCTCTTTCACCAAGGTTAACTTACTCATCTTTCACTTAATGGAAATGCATAAACCTGTTACTCAAAGCAACATTGTGTTATATTTTTGGGTTTTACCAATAGTTTCTTTCATTCTTATAACAAATTCAGTGATGTTATAGTTTGTAGACATTCCTTAAAGCATGCTGGGGTTGCGTTTGGAGATAGAGTTGGTTGTTGATGTTAAATTTATTCGTACGTCATTACAGAGATTATAGTTACTGAGAACTATCATGTAGATAGAACAGATATTTTTAAGTTGATACATCAGCATCTACATGTTTCTAATGAATGAGTGTTGTTTTAAAAGTTAATCACTTTTGTAAGGGTATATTTGAAGATCGTCACGTGATGATCAACAAGTGAGTGCCACCCTCTCCTGGCTTTTTTATATAACTAGAATATAACTCTTTGCAGAGGAAGTACTTAATGTAGAGGTTTGGGCTTTATCCTGTGGGTAGAAACCATGTTTCTTGCTTGTGGCAAGTGTGCTCTAAATCTAGGGATAACAGTTCTCAAACCTGCATGTCATTAGAGCTTCAAAATGTGAACCATTACTGCCCATTCTTGTCACTGCTCTGGAGAGCAAGATGATTGTTTGCAGGAATTGTGGCAATTCTCAAGTCTACCACCATAAAAATAAGAACTAAATGATAGAGGAGTAATAATAGGGCAAGTATCTATTAATACATGAATTTGAAAGATTTAAAATCATCCACAGGCAGAAATATTCTTGAAGGTCATTTCAGCACTGAAATTTCCTAATTTTATTGAAACAATGGGAAAAACCATAGCCAGTGTTTAAATATGTAAATTGTCATTTCTGTTATATATTTCTCTAGCATTATATTTGATCCAAATATTCATCTTTTACAGGCACATAAATACCCACATCTCATATGATGTGTAACAATACCACATTTTTTCCCAGAAATTTGTTACTTCTTTATCATTTTAGTTTCTGTTTGGCTGCTCTTCATTGGGTGAGGTTTGCATATTTGTTCTTTATTTAATTTTGAACACTCAAAATATTCATCTCATTCAGACCAAATCCCTCATGCCTGAGAGGAGGAGGTGTCTCTCTTCTTTTCCTAACTGACTCCCTCTGCTCTATCCTGGGTCTCATTCCCACCTTCCTCCTGATGCAGAGCATATCCCAATGAAGAGAAGAAAGTCTGGTAAACTCAGTGAGAGGGTTCTTAGCTTCGTGTGGGAAAGAATTCAAGAGCGAGCCAACTAGTGACAGAAAGTTTGAGAGAGAGACAGACAGTACATCCTGCTCCACAGACAGAATGGGGTCCTTTCCCGAGCAGGAGGAGGACACCTTATGGGGCAATAGTAATGTTTTCAAATGTTCTAAAAGCCTCATTTGGAGACAGCTGTTTGCAACAGGTATTATCTTGAGGTCAGGCAATAAATGTTAATCATAAACTGCTGTCACAGGAAGGTAAGCACAAACAGTCTGTAAGCCATCCTTCTTAGTAATTCATCCATGTTCAGGGGGTCCCTGGAAGGTGACTTGCTTGATGACTTCCTTGTTCAGGGTGGTTTCAGTCAATATGGCTGCACTCAGGCTCTCTCAGACTTCCTTTTCTACCTTATCCCTACATTACTCCCATGCATCTTCATTGTCTTTCCCCTCCAGGTACCCCTGGTGTCCCCCTCTGGAACATTTACCCTCTGTCCACATGCACAAGCATCTTGGCCCAGCCTCCAGATGGCCTCCGTTTCTGGAACCTTCCCTGTACCTGTTCCTTAACAGTGAGCTTTCTCCCCTCACAGAAATTCAGTTGCTGCCTGGTGAATATTTGCTGCTCAGGATGTGATTTTAAAATTTGATTCCATATATGCCTTTTTTATATTGAGTTCAGTTTTCTTGATATAATGAAGATAAAAGTTCTTTTCCCTTCTCTATTAAAGAACATTGCTCAATAACTCATAAATTTTGTTGAAAAGAAGTAAACGAAGCAAATTCTTAGATGTAGATTTTATTTTTTCTCTGTTTGCATAGATATCCAAGAAAATGCATTTTTGTTTTATAAGAGACTAGTTGATGAAGAATGAAGTTACTACATTTATATGAATTTTACCCTTAAAAATAGGTTTTATGTGATTGTTTGTTCTGTGAATAGATCCCTAAAGAATGATCCGGGGGACTGATACCCTTCAACATCAGAACCAGCTGAAATGCTTGGTAAAATGCAGATTTCTAGGCCTCATTTCGGGACTCATCAAACCAGAATCTTGAGAACACTTGAGAAAAATCTGCCTTTTTAATAAGCTCCCCAGATGTTTCTCATGCTTGCTAAAGTTTGAGATCTATTTCCATGCATTCTGCTGCCAGGAGAGCAGTGTTAAATTCCAAACTTAATTTTTACCTCGATCCTTGCTAATTTGTAGTCATGATAGGCTTGTTTAAATGTAAAATGTCATAATGTATTCCTTCTGGTTAGCTTAAATTTATATATCCGAAATGGGTTACATTAACTGCGTAATTTTAACGATTGATTTTATTGAATTATCATGTACTGGGTTAGGAAATCCTGTAAAATGAAATTAAATTGTCTACAAGCAGAGGGTGCTGCTGAATTGGATTCTGTATTTATTATCTTTATTGATTGAACATCCTTGCATTTGAACTTATGCCAAATTCAGAAGGCCCAGGCAATGCCAGGAAGTGGTTAATATTGCAGTGATAGTTAAGCCTTTAATTGCCTGGAAGCTGGTATGTTAAACTCTGTTCTCCAATTTGATTTTCATTTGCAGCTTTTCATGCACCTCAGCTGTGGAGTGGCATTCTCTTTTAATAGTTTGAAACCATTGTTCAAAAGATCTGCAGCATGTCATTTGTTGACTCTTTAGAGTTTGGTTCATGTCTTTTTGCTTTTTTCACCTAAATTAAAGTATAATCAAATATATGAAAGCTACCAACCAGTGTAATTTGGCACTCATTTTCATTGTGAAAGTTCTGTTTAATTTTTCTCTAAAACATATGGTTTACTTTTGGATAAAGAATTAACTTGAATATTCTTTCTGTAAATGCCCTCTAACCGAAATCCATCAGGAATATAGTTGTCAGATAAAATATTTTTTTTTTTTGTACCTCTCTGCAACAAAGGAAACAGTATAGTCTGGGGAGCCATGGATATTATAAGGGGCTTATTAATAAATTTGGTCTTATTTAGGTAGTTTGGGTGGGATCAAAGGACGAGTGGTTTTAGTTTGGATTGAATCCTGGCCGAAGGTGGGGGCAAATGTATGATCTGCTGTCCTGATAATTGTATTATTTTCTGTACGGCAGGGGGAGTAGAGCAAGCTAAAGCTGTAATTGGGTTATTGCTGTGGTTTGTATAGTGTTCTTATTTTTGCCTGTGTTTGGACTTGATTATGCAGTGGTCTTGTTTTTATTTTGCTCCATGGTGACCACCAAGTGGCCTTGTGTGGTTTCTCTCTCACATTCTTGCTGCACACAGACCCCGCCTCCCTCCCCCCACCACATGCTCACACACAAGGAAGCTTTTCTCTCATCTTTTTTTTCTTTTTAGTTAGTTGATTTTAGGTAAATGGTAAAACTTGAATATAATTTGCTTATCTTTTTTCACTTATTGTCAGTTCCGTCATTCCTTTGAAGCCATTAAACAGACCATTTTTACCTCACACTCTGGCCATAAAAATCATTTTGGGTAGCATAAATTCAAAATCATTTGGGGATTATAAACCATTTAAACATACCACTGATGTATTTTGTATTGATATTTATTTATCTAAATATTTGTATCTTGAACTCATAATTAGGGAGAAAATGCTATGAAATTAAATTAATTAATTTTTACAAAACCATCACCTCTTAAGTAGGATTTCTTGGAGAAGATTAATGATGGGGCTATTAAATTTATAATCTGAGAACTGATCTAAAATTAAGTGGATTTTAATACTTAGAAATAATATGTGTAAATGTAATTATCTTTTTAGATTTTAAATATGACTTAAAAACAATATTTTATTAAATATAGACAATAATAGCTTGGCTCTCAGTCTTAGGTACTTATTAATATTTTTTGACAATAGTGGAAAATTTAGCATGTTAAAGTTTTCAATCATAGGCAAAATGTGTTCTTACATTTGTGGGCGGATATATTAATGTACATTACTATGAAACTTTTCCTGGTCATGGAAGGGGCTGAGCTATCTAAACATAGCTCATAATTTCATATAAATCAGAAGCAACACAGTTGGAACCTGCAGTGTTTTATGATATTTTGTTTGGTGCAGATTATCTTTTTCATTGTTATTTATGGCAAAATTTATGCCATTTAAATGCAAAATTCAATTATGGTAAACTTGAATGAGTTATGTCTATCTCTACTTATTTGTCATTGATGGGAGTGATTCCATGGTATTGCTTGTGGAACCAGTGAGGGTAATAGTTCCTGTTGATTGGAGAATATTAGGTAGTTACAATTGATACTATAGATGCAGGAATTTTAGCAATCTATATTTACAAATATTATACTTACCATATTTTGTGACTTTAAAAATAAATTATGTAAAGTGGAGTTCTGTTACTATATCAATATTACATTTTAATTTTCTTTTTTATTGATTATACAGAGGTACACTGGATACTTCTCCATAATATTTTTCTTTGCTTTTTTTCTTGCTGCCTATTATTGATCTCCTCTTAATATTACAGTAATATTGTAATATTTCAAAAAGAGAATTATAGCAAGATGATTAAATTTTTGCTCTATCATTGTTTAAGATTTTTTTTAGGGGAAGGTATTATTTCAGAACATTTCTTTTATTGTCACAATTTGGTATTTATAATGCCATGCAGATTTTTAGGATTCTTGTCCAAATTTGTGATAAACGCCTATCAGGTTTCTTTCAGAGGTGAGCTGTAGTATTTTCAGGCTTTTCAAGGTGTTTGCTTGCATACAGAGAATAATGTTTGAATATATTGAATTCTTTGATGATTCTTATAATCAGTGTCACTTATATTCTTTTTGTAGTTCATTGTGAGTTTTACTTCACATTTTTTGATGTCAGTATTTCATATCCACTCTTCCTTTTTATTTGCATTATCAAATATTCCTAAAGCCTTTTCATTAGTTATGTTTTGAAATTTATTTCAAAATCTCATAGGCATCCCAACTCAGCTACTTCTTGGCCAGATCCCAAATATTCCAACAGCTCCTCTAATGCCACCTCACATAAGGGAAAGTGAAGGAAAGGAATATTAAATAGAAGGGATCAGGGTGTTTAACATAATCAAATGAAATCTTATACTTTTGTAAATCAGCAAACACAAATATAGCCATCTGAATGCATTCATAGGTCCTTCCCAGGGTAATCTCTCAGAGGTATTTACATTCACTATTTTGTGCCAAATCTCTCTCTAGAAGGTAAACTTATAGTTTTTACAGCTGTGTTCCTGTTCTGATTTCTCTGTACTCTAAATGTGAAGCTGATTTTCTATAATTTTATTGATTTAATGGAAATTTATTTAATTTACATTTCTTTCATTTATTTGAGAGATTGAATATTTCACATCTTTATTAGTCATTTTATGTTTGAAAAAAATCTTTCATTTTTGTTCTTTAAATTTCATTTTCTGCCAGGTATACTGCTCATGCCTATAATCCCAGCACTTTGGGCAGCCAAGGCAGGAGGATTGCATGAGGCCAGGAATTCAAGATCAGCCTGTGCAACATAGCAAGACCCCTATCTCTACAAAAAATAGAAAAAATAAAATTAGCCAGGTGTGGTAGCTTGTGTCTGTAGTTGCAGCTGCTGGTGGGAGGATGGCTTGAGCCTAGGAGTTTGAGATTACAGTGAGCTACGATCACACCATTGCAGTGCAGCTTGGGTGACAGTGTGAGACCCTGTCTCTTAAAAAAAATAACCAACTAAATAAAATAAATTAATTTCATTTTCTCATTAGTGTTTATGCTTTCTTGCCACATAAGAAGAACTTGTTGTTTAGTTAAGGTTAATTGTAACTCTCAGTTTTCTTTCTTACCACATATGTTCAACCTTTGGTTTTATGCTCAGAAAGGCTTTCCATACTATAGCAATATATTATAGTCACAATCATTTAGATTTCCATCTATTAAATTTATAATTGCTTTTCTTTAAACCATCTAGTATTGATTTCATCTCTGTCTGATGAGACAGAGATCAAACTTAATTTTTTTCTGTGACTTCTTACTTTGAATTGTTTGAAATTATTTCAAATCAGTTTAAACCAGTTTAACTCTAACACATTTTCTAATTTGGCTGTGCATTAGAATCACCTGGAAAGTTTTCAGTCGCTTACCCATCCTGGTGTAAGTCAGAATCGCTGGGTGTATGGCATGTTCTTTGACATTTCACAAGCTTGTCAGGAGATTGTAATGTGCATCAGAACTGTGAACCACTGCTGTACATTTTTATAGGCATTTCCATTTATGTCTGGGTTTTCATTTATTTTTTTATTGGTTTTTCGGTCCCATATATGTTTCTTATTCAAAATAGATTTACTCACCTTTGTCCAGGCATGGTGACTCATGCCTATAATCCCAGCACTTTGGGAAGGTGAGGGGGAAGGATCACTTGAGCCCAGGAATTCAAGACCAGCCTGGGTAACACAGTGAGACCCCATCTCTATTTCAAAAGAAAAAAAAAAATGAGTTACTCACCTTTATTCTTCCAAATGTAATTTGATTTCTTGTTTATTCTAGGAGAGATGCTACAGTGTATGTCTCTTTTTTACTCGTCAGAATTTAGCTTTATAGATTGAATCCTGATTTTTATGGTTACATCAGTTACCTAACTGATGTTAATTGTAGTGTCAGTCTAACTGTCTGCATTAAGGAACATTTACTGTTTTGTGACTTACACACAGAAGATTATTTCTAGTTAGTATGAATAACTTTGCAAAACTGCCCAAATCATTCAGCCATTACTTTGGTAGCATTCATTAGCTTTAGCTAAGTCCTTAGCAGAGATGCGGCACCTTTTCTTACAGTAGCTATTTGATATATGTGAACAGTAGAATTATACTCTGACTCTAAATATGCATACTTGTAAAAGTAGAAAGGCAAATAGTAATCACACCTTGATGATATGACATTTCCCTTTTATCTTTCCTCATATATATATATATATATATATATAATTTTTTTTCATGAAGAGAAAGGATCACAATGAGATAAATTGCTGTTCTTTCTGGAATTTTGAGACCTTGTATTAAATATGTGGATTAATTTGTTGAATGACCAAGGAAAGTTTTTTAGCCTTTTATTCTGTCAAAATACTATATATCATTTAACATGTCATTTTACATCAGGTCCTGGGTATAGCTGTCTTCTAGCCGAAAAGATTCACATTTCTTGAGAGTTAACTTTTTTTTGAGACAGAGTCTTACTCTGTTGCCCGGGCTAGAGTGAGTGCCGTGGTGTCATCCTAGCTCACAGCAACCTCAAACTCCTGGGCTCAAGCAATCCTCCTGCCTCAGCCTCCCGAGTAGCTGGGACTACAGGCATGTGCCACCATGCCTGGCTAATTTTTTTCTCTCTCTATATATTTTTAGTTGTCCAGATCATTTCTTTCTATTTTTTAGTAGAGATGGGGTCTCGCCCTTGCTCAGGCTGGTCTCGAACTCCTGACCTTGAGTGAGGTCACTCCACCCGCCTTGGCCTCCCAGAGTGCTAGGATTATAGGCGTGAGCCACCGGGCCCGGCCAACATAGAATTTTTTAAAACCGCAAAGCAAGGCAACTTGACAGCACCCCTTTGTCCAAGGGCAGATTAGTTAAACAAATAAATCCTAGCACAGCTTTGTAGGAGAATACTGTGAAACCATTCAACAGTGTTGCTAGGCCAATAGTGGTATGGGAAATCGTTCGCAGTGTGTTTTAGGAGAAGCATCATGTATAGTATTTGTTCCAATGATGTAAGCACACTTAGAAACATGAATGTAAGACAAATATGTTACATTTTGTGGTTCTCCCTAAGTGGTTAGTATTTTCTTTTGTTATTGTTCAATATTACTATAGTGACCACATTTTGGAATTGGGAGAGGGAGATCGGATAAATATTTTTAAAGATTTTGCTTCCTTAGATGATTAGTACTTGCATTTTTATTTGATATCATTTTAAAAATGATTTTAGACAGGAGGATGAATATGATAAAGTGTAACACATTATCTGAGCCATTTTCATGATTAATTGATTCTTCTCTATTTTAGATGTTAGAAAATTCCTTGCCAACTTTTCTCTGTAAAATAGCTGGAATTGGCAATAGATCTTTTTCGTTCATTTCAGCACATGTTATAAATGGATATTTATTATGAAAAGTATCAAACATCTTCCTTTCACTAAAACCAGACAGCCAGAGTACTCTCATTCGATAAGCTGATGACACACAATGGTCTGTTTATTTAATCACTTGCTTATTCAGCAGTTTTGATCCCTGATGGAATAAAGGCTCTCCCACCTTTATTTTTTGAAGATGAAATTGAGAGATTTAAACTTAATTTGTTCTGCTTTGACCTATGGTTTGAATTTACTTGGCTGTTTGCATTCATTTTCAAGAGAAACATTTAATACTTGCAAAGCAATAATCTGATCAGTCTCTTTGTCTTTCAAATTGCTCTGGAGACAGTTCTAAGCTGCCTAGACTATAAAGCTTTCTTTTATTAGAGTCTGAAATATAAAATTGATTTTGATAGCTCATTTTGAAAATAATGTGTATTTAAGGGAGTAACATTTTGTTTCAAATAAAAGTCTCAGTGTACCATGTTATACAAACATTTTACCAACTCATGCCGACCTTTTCTTGCTGATCCTCAGATATGATTAGTGACCTTTGAGAGAACTGAAGGTTTTTAAGAAGGGGTACTGTAGAATTAGTTATGAGTAATAGTAAATACACTGATTTTCCTAATATGCCACCATCTCATCTCTCTTTTCTTCTATCAATCTTCTGACTTCCTGCTTCTTTTTCATCATTAAATATTCACTTCTTGACTCTTGGAAATATGGTTTCTGTTCTAATCATTCAGCTGTGCAAGGTCACCAGGTACATAGTTTTTATGTCAAGGGTTTCAGGGATAGCTGTCGGCGGGTCAGCAAACGGCGCTTGCGCAGAGGCCTCCCGTGCTTTCTTGTCTTTCACTGCAGTCATGGATACTTCACCGCATTTTATATTCACACTGAATTGATCAGGCGACATATTTTCTCAGCTGTGCTGTCCTCTCCCTACCTTTCATTTCTTCATTTTCTGCGATTATGATTCCATGTATCTTTCAGTGCCTAGTTCAAACAGCGTGGGCTGCCTTTCTCATGCAATATAACCTTCTCCTCTTTTCTCCTGGGACTCCGTCTGACTCTTTATTTAGTGTTTGGTCATGTAAATGTCTCCGTACTACATTTGTTCTTATCTTCCTGGAAGACTGGGGCTATGCCTTGAATTCTCTATATTTTCTTAGAACCTGCATACTTCCTGTACATATAAGGCCTTAGTTGTTTGTTATATTGAATAAAATGAATGATTTTATTGAGAATGAACTATTCTGGTAGCTATACTTGCCAAGTAAGAAAGACAAAATGCACAAGACATGATCTTTTAATTTTTTTATTTTTTTAAATTTTTTCTGAGAGATCTGAACCTGGGGACCAAGGAGAGGCTTTAGTGGTCTTTCTAAAAAATTGTATGAAAAATTCTTATATGTTCATAAGGCACCTTTTTTTTCTGAAGTGTGGGTCCATAGCTTTTATCAGAGTATGAAAGGCACCTTCTAAAAGGTTAAAATATTCTAATTTAAACGATTTAGCATTCTAAGTAATTTCTTAAAAGTACATAAGCCAAACAAAGGAGAGTCAAAACCAGTAACTATTGTCAGATGCATAATTCAAATCTGAGTGGTCACAGTTCCTGTACTCTTTCCTATTTCATGGATTTTAGAACTTGGCAAGTTAAAAAAATTCTCATTTAGTTCAATTTTGGTTTAAGTAATTTGAGCAGGGACTACATATGGCAACTTGGGAATCAAAGACCAGATTCCAGTATTAATTATTTTGCTTCAGTCTCTAGTACTACAGGAGGCCTCAGGGGACTTCTGTTGGAAGAGTGGGACCTCTTTGTTCACTAGTGTGAGCAGTCATATACGTAAGGGATTTCATTGCTGCATCATTGGACTTCCCATTTAGGAACAAGTCAATCAGTTATTTTGTTCGGACCCAGCATGGAAAGATGAAAGGCCCCATGTGCAGTTGCATGTGTCAGTAGGTTTTTGTTTTTATCTTTGGATGGAGACAGTTGCCTGCCATTTTATTCCTTGTCCTTGGTTCACCCTGCCTTTTTCATGCAGGGCAATGGACTAGGAATCAGGCGCCGCAGAGCTGAGTGTAGAGGCTCCTTCTCCAAGAGCTGGGCAGGGATGTCTCTGATCTGCATTCACTTAATCATTCAGCTCTCCCATCGTGTTGCCAGCCGGTTTGCAAGAAATCTGTGCCACCACCTTATCGAAGTGTGTCTCCAGGAAAGGCGAACGTGACCAGCCTCTAATTAATGACATGATGGCTTTTAATGATTGACACTTGAAATTTTTTCAGCTTTTCACTTTTTCCTTTTGTGAAATAGTTATAATCTTTTGGCTTCTTTCCACATTTACCTTATGAGCAGTACCAAGTCAATTAACTCAGTTGTGGGGAAAAATACTCTCTCTATATCAAAGTGTCTTGTAATATGATGTATTAACTTTAATTTCCAGAGCAAGTCATTAACCTCAGATGGAATACAGTGACACTTTGTCTAGTACAAAATTGTTCTCAATCTTTATAAAGCGAGTAATAGAGCACATTAGCACCAGTTGCCTTTAGCCAGGGTTGGAAATACACTAGAGCTGCTTCACCTCTGCTTCTGCCTCATTTCCAGGGTCTGTTTTAGTCCTTCAGAAATGGTAGTGTGGGCTGATGACTCCTATCCTTTAATTTGGTGGTTGCTGCCCATTTAAGAGGCCAGATGCCACATTGCCTGTTTTTCTGATACTCCATTTCTATGTCAGGGGGTGGCAAACTATGCCTCCTTGCCTGTATTTGTAAATAAAGTTTTATTGGAACACAGTAATGCTCATTTTTGAATCTCTCTCTCTAAGGCTGCTTTTTTACTACAGTGGCTGACTTGAGCAGTTGTAACAAAGATCACATGATCCACAGAGCCTAAAATAGTTGCTGTCTGGAATTTTACAGAAAGAGATTGCCAATCCCTTCTCTTTGAGATCTCACCAGGCTCACAGACCTCGTGTAATCAGACGTTGTCTACATAGCTTAGGTGAAGAACCAGTTGGTATGCTTTATATTTGCTGGTAGCAGGGAAATATTTCTTTCTTTTACCAAGGTGTATCTAGGGTATCCCATCTGTGGCCTAAGAATGCAACCAGAGGTCTGTAGTACTTTGTGGTAATGTCCTTAGCACTACAGCCTTGTCTGTCATCTTCAGGTTTCGTTAAATATTTCAAATAGTGTCTTAATGTTCAGGCTGTGTTGAATTGCACTCCTCCTCACAGTGAACGCGTGTTGCGTTCTTACACTTGGTTATGGTGGATAAGGGACATAGTACAGCTGATTAGCATGATCACCTCCTCTTTGTGATATTTTTCAAGCTGTATCATCTAAAGCTGTGGTTGCCAACCCCTGGGCTGCGGACTGGTACCAGTCTGTAGCCTGTTCTGAACTGGACTGCACAGCAGGAGGTGAGCAGCGAGCGAAGCTTCATCTGTATTTACATCGCTGCCCATCAGTTGCAATTCTCATAGGAGCGTGAACCATAACTGTAAACTGCACATGTGAGGTATCTAGGTTGCATGCTCCTTATAAGAATCTAATGCCTGATGAGCTAGTGCTGGGGAGTGACTGCAAATACAGATTATCATTAGCAGAGAGGTTTGACTGCACAATAAATGTGCTTGAATCTTCCTGAAACCACCCTCATTCATATACTCCCTGCCTGCCCCTCCCCCGCCCCCAGGTCCGTGGAAGAATTGTTTTCCCTGAAGTTGGTCTCTGGTACCAAAAAGGTTGGGGAATGCTGATCTAGAGGTAGAAAATATTGACTGTGGCATAAGCTCTTTTATTTGTAATATCCTGCAAACACGTGCACATTCTGCCTGGCACACAGCTGCTAGGAAGATTATATTTTGCATAATGCTGCCTGTTGTCACTTTCAATATTTATTTCTATTATGAACCTTTTACTGTGTTTTATTATAAATATTGCACATTAAACCTACTATCTATTTTTTTACAAGATGACTGATTGTAAGAATGAAAGCTATTCCTGGCTTTCATGAAGGTCTTTGGCATTGCCTTCCCATTGCTCATTGAAACCTTTCTTATGGGACCTTGCTCTTTCCAGGTAAGTGAAGCCTGCTTTTTGACCACATTAAGAGCTTGTCAAAACCACGAGGAAATTACAGAAAGTTTTTTTCTCCGCTGTACTGGCAGCCACAGTCATGATGACGGCCATATCTTCAAAGAATAGTTGCAAGTCACAATACTACCATCACCATAAGAGATGAAACTTGGTGTTTCTCTGAAGGCCATGCCATTCAATTCTTCTATGCGCAGATCCGTGGTTTCTTCCCAGAAGTATCTTGTATATAGGAAATCTCTGTAGTGTAGGACTCTGTAAATGGATATTTTTTTCTTATAAACTTGGTGCTGAGGTGTGATAGGCATTCTCTATTAGATACACAACTGTGTTGTTTGTGAAATTGAGCCAGGAATAAATGTATGTGTTCATATTGTAGCAGGAGCCATGTCAAGCTGGGATTCAGGGGTGATAATAATGTGGCGGTATGGACTCAGATTTGGAGTCAGAAAGCTGGGTCTGCACATTGGCTCTGTTCCTTACGGGCTAAATAACCTTGTGCAAACTACCTAGCTCTCCTGAACCTCATGTTACTGGGAAGTAAAACACATCATTAGGGTACATATGTTTTGAGTTTATGGTGGTGATAATAAAATACTATCAGAAGCTTGCAGCATCTGTGTGTAAGGGCCACAGAGATGTTGGGTGGTGAGGTGGTATGACCTTCCAGTATATTGCTCCTCCAAGGGAAAGAGAGCAACTGTAGACAAACAAGCATTAGTTTCAACAATTGAGTCTTTGCTATAGCAAGTTAGTTTTTAAAAAATAATTGCTTGTAGAATCTGTTTTCATTTCAGAGAAAGCTTTAAAAAAAATTTAAATTTCTGTTCTTCAAACTCCATAATTTTAATTGTCCTTTTGTCAAGTCGTAGTTGTCTGTTCTAGGTTCTTGGTGTGCTCTTGGCCAGACACACCAAAAGCAAGGCAAGTGTGAAACGAACTTTATTGAGGAAGGGCAAGATAGGTTTACAGAGCAAGGTAAGTTTGCCATAGATGACAAAAGGGCCCAGAGAAAGTTTTTATCCAGCTAGGTGTTCCTAAAACTGATTCATGATACTGCTGTTTACCTGTCAACTCACAACTTGTCAAACAATTAATAACATCACTACAATAAGAGTGTTTTCAGTAGAAATCTCTTAATCAGTGTGACAGCAGCTAAGGACAAAGAATTACATGGCTCTGAATAAGGAATGTAAGGAATGTTTATTTCTTTTCTCAAATAGTTTGGCTATAAGGTTTACAGCACATTGTGTCTCCTTTTATATACAATTTTATGATAACAGTATTAGAGAGTATTTAATAGGGTTATTAGAGGATATTGTAGAGTCCTAGAAGCAAATCATAAGATTCCTTTTATGCATCCCTTTTAAAGCCTAGAGCCTAGAATAAAACATGTATAGTCATTCCCACACTTTCTCTTCCCTTTTTGACTTAGCTTGATGTAGTTCTACCCCAAACACTATCTCAAAAAGAAACAGGAGAGGAGAGGAGAGAGCCCGGTTTTCTTCACGGTTTCTCAGTCTATTTAAAACTCTCTCAAATGGTCCTACCCTGCAGTCCTGGGTGCTCCTCCTTATTTGGCCATAGATGGAAGAGAGGATATTAGTTAGCTCTCTCTTTTTAAAGTATTCGTGTTTCTTTGCATCTCTGTCATTTTCTTAAAATTTTTAGACTATGGTGCCTTTCAGGGGCTCTTGGAGAATATGCCTTATAGAATTATTTCTGAACTCCTATTTGCTAATTTAATTGTAAATATACTGACTATATCTTGCTTGTGGTTATCTTAGCATAGTGCTACCTGCTACATAGTAGTCATATATTTACACTGAACAAGTGGAAACTGCATTTGGTGGTTTTTACACTGGTCAAATTTACTTAGGAAATTTTAATCTACTATCATTCCATAGATTTGTTTCAATTTATGAGTTCACATTGTAATTCATAAGACAACTCCAAGATGAGTATGTGAATTGTATTATATAGCCCCGGCATGTTAATTCTGTGAAATTGTAGTCTACTTAAGCTATATGAATTATGACTGCATTTATATGCTGTTTATACCAAACAACATGATAGATATATATGTCTTCCTTTCAGTTGTAATAAAAGGAAATGCCTGTCAACTTAATTTATCACCAGACATGTTCTTATTTAAAGCCCTTTAAAGTGAAATAAAAGCTTGACCTAAGATTATGGTTACTACAGAAGTGACAGCAACTATGACTGTGATATAAAATATGTTAGGGACCTCGACTGCTGAAATAACGGCTGTGCAGCTCAAATGAAAAGGTGTTACATGCAGTGAATGCTCTGAGATATAGAGACAGTTAAAGTAATCCTTCCAGCCAGAAGTCTGAGGTCATCTGGTCCAAGTGCCTGAGAGGTCCCTGTGGGCCAAGAACTTCCCTAGGTCATGTAGGTGAACCTGGGCCAATATGCCCCACCCCATTACCTCTCTGCTCTAGGGCAGATCTGCTGCAGTCCTGCCATTTATCAGAGATCCATGCACTCTTTCGTTCCACAGTGTCTCTGAGACAGTGGAAGGGAGGGGAAAACAAAGCTCCTTAATGACTGTCTTAGAGAGAAACACCATTTAGAAATTCACGCTGACAGGAATTTCAATGGACACGTGCATCCATACGTCCCATCTCTGAGTGCCCACTCTGGCCTGGCAGCAGGGTTGAACATAGTACCATGTGCCGCAGACAGGCCCCGTCCCAGAGTTGCTTTCACTGATGCAGGCTTTGTCGGCTTCAGCAATATTGTGATTTTTAGCAGCATCCTGGCCTTTGCCCACTGGATGCCAGTATCAGCTCCCAGTCGTGTGACACCAGAAACATCTCCAGGCATTCTCACACATCGCCTAGGGTGCAAAACCGCCTGCAGTTGAGAACCACTGGGATAGTGGGCGTTACAGTCTCGTGTGGGAAACGGACAGCCTCACAGAAAAGCGAGTGCCAAGTACACGTTGTGGAACAGAGTGTGCGTAAGTGCCATGAGTGCTGTGATAGACAACAGGAAGAAGTGACTTGTAGGACACTTTTAAAGTCACTCTTTCACAGGTAAAAACACCCCGTGATGCCTGTTGAATAGCTACACAAGTTTGCTTATCTTACGTCAGAAAGATGAATTGCAAATATTTAAAAAAGTTTTATTGACTTTATGTATTTATATTTTTGAAGGGGGGAGCAGTGAGGAGGAGGGTTCAAGTTCTTTTTTTTTTTTTTTTTTTTTTGAGACAAAGTCTCACTGTTGCCCTGGGCAGAGTGCCGTGGCATCAGCCTAGCTCACAGCAACCTCAAACTCCTGGGCTCAAACGATCCTCCTGCCTCAGCTTCCCCAGTAGCTGAGAGTACAGGCATGTGCCATGACGCCCGGCTAATTTTTCTATTTTTAGTAGAGATGAGGTCTCACTCTTGCTCAGGCTGGTCTTGAACTCCTGAGCTCAATCAGCCGTCCTGCCTCGGCCTCCCAGAGTGCTAGAATGATAAGCATGAGCCACCATGCCTGGCCTGTTGACTTTATTTTAAAAGTTAGATATTCCTAGTGCCTAATATTCATGACATAGCAAAGGCTATCTTGCTTGATAATTATCCAGTGGTAATTACAGAGCACAGTCCTGTTAACGTGTTATTGGATGAGTGCAATACTGACCATGGAGGGGTGAATAGAAGGTCCTGTGGAACCATAGAAATTTCAAGTGGTTTGTTTACATATATAGCACTTTGTATTTATCATAACTGATTTACTAGGTGTAGCTGTTGAAAGTTATCCACCTGCTTTTCAGTAGAGATGTTAGTAGTTGTACTGTCAGAAAAAAAAGTGCATAAACATTCTGTTTGTAAAGAAAGTAACATTGTAACTATTTCTCATTAGATAGAATATAGTAATTACTGATAACATAATTCACTGCTATTCCATAAATTTTGTTTTTGTAACTTATGTCGTAAGCTATGACTTAAATTCAATTTATTTTTTATTTATAATTTATAACAGTAATCCTTATGAAAATTCAAATAGGTGAATGTAATGTACTAAAAGTAGAGGTCCATGCCACTCTCAAACAAAAAGAAAAATAAAAACTTGGTAACCTCTTTGATGGTATTTAACTTCATTGCGTCATTACTTCATTACTTTTCATTGCTGTAATTATTTTTCCATATTACTGCTTCTTGTCAAAAGAAATTGTCCTCATTTTAAATTCTTTCCCCTTCTGGCGCACGGTATTTTAAGGATGTTGTCAGTGCAGTTCCTGTGCACTCCTGAAGGAGCATGTGCGTTCATCAAAGACTGTAGGCAGTGCCTGCTGGCCTTCACAAGTTCGCTTACAAATCAGCTACCGAGTAGGGTATGTTTGGTAACATTTACTCTGTTATGTACTTATGTCAGAGTTGTGAGAAAACTGGAGTCATGGTGGGATACATGTGGAGCACCAGGTGGCTCCATGGGCCATTGTTTTGAAGAAAATGAATTAAATTCATTTAGTGAAAAAAAGCAATAGGAGTGAATATAATTAAGCATGTATGTATACATGTAAATGTATCTTGTACTCAGTACACCCAACAACCTTCGTCAGCATACAGCATACATTATAGCATACATTCCCTTCCTATCGCAGTGCTTTATCTAGATAGCAATAATTCAAGATAAAATTATATCGAATGCATTTGTAGATGAGATGTAGATAACTCATCCAGTTTTCTAGTTCTCAGATGTACAAACTGATCCTTGGGCAGCTGCATCCATTAATGTTTAGATGAGTTAAGGATAATTGTGATTTTCAACTTCTGAGGTTATCACATAATTAGGCTGAATGAAAGCAACACTTTATGGTTTCCTTTTTAAGGAAAGTGTGAACAGTGATCTTTTTAATCAGTTTAATTTTATTAAAGGAGCAAGGAGTCCTATGAATGTTTTCAGCATTTACATTTTTACATTGTCAGTCTTTTATTGTCAACATGTTAGATTCTATAAAATAAGATAGATACCTTTCTTTTTCCCATTAATGGGAGAAAAAGACATCGAAGCTGAGCGCCTCAGCCCCGACTCAGATTTAATTCTTCTTATTTCAGTGATGTCTCTGGACATTTGGATTGTAATATGGAAAAAGTAATAGATAACATGAAAATCTTAATTTATCTATTTTTAAAAATCCCTTATAATTACTCAATTAGTAAACAAAGAAGAAATCTACATCAAGAATCAGGTACTGACATTTTGTATAATTTACAATATGTATGTCTGAATGGCCTAGCTAAAATGTGAAATCTCAGACATTGAAATATTTTACAAGATAAATTTTCAGTAGCTTTTTATAGACATTATTTTGATATAGTTGACTTAAAATTTAAGCCGGTAATGGATTATGGAACCAGGCTTCCTGGGTTTGATTCTTGTATCCACCATGAACCTTGAGCAAGCTACTTAACCTTTCTGTGCATTGATTTTCTGATCTGTTACAGGGGGGATAATAATTATACCAACCTTTAGCACTCATTAAGTGCTATACAAGTGTCTTTTTAGTAAGTAGATAAATAAAATAAATAGTAGGTAAATGCTTTCATGAGTGTTAATAATTGTTGAAAATATATCCAAGGACACATTTTTTTGACTCAGTCATTAATTCATGCAGTACATTTTTATTGACCGCCTTGTTTGGGAGTTGCAGTGATGAGCAGGAATAAGCACAATCTTTGATCTCTCACAGGTGTGCCCAGAGACTGACATTTATGAAATAGTTATACAACTATTTAAACAATTCTGTTTGGTATTTGTGCCACATATTCATGGCATTGGGTCGTTTGTGACAGGGCCTAGTCTGTAGGCATTTAAGGTGAAGTATGAAGCCTGTGAGTTGGATAAATGTGGTTGGTGGAACAAGGGGGTGGGGATGTTTCCAGCAGAGGTAACAATACATAGGAAGATTCATGAGGTAGCAGAGGAATGAAAGTGGAGAGAGAACATCTGAGATGATACTGATCTTTTCATTGTTTTAATTCATGAGATCTGCACTTTTCCCTGAAATGTGCCCTGTTTTGTGTCCTCCTACAGATTGTTCTAGAGAAGCATCCTTTTCCTGACTCTCAGTCTTCTTTGCCCACCTCAAGCACTTTCCCAACTATTCCTAGATTAACTATTCCTAATTCCAGAAGAATATTTGAATGTTTGGAAAATGCATAGGAAGAAGCTTCATTTACAGACTATCAGAGCTAATAATTTCAGCTATCTGAAAACTAAGATCATAACTCTGATGTTATTATTTTCTCAAGTAATAAATCTTACAATGTTCTAGTTTGGATTTTTCTCCTGATCATTGAAGACTAGCTTATTTAAGTTAACTTCTGCCTGAGCTGTTCTCCTAAATAACCTTTTTATATCTATCCACATTTTTAATTCTTTGACCTCTTGTTCTTGAATGTCAAATCTTAGAAAAACAGAAATTTCCAAGAGGCTACTTTATATCACTTCATTCTTCATCACTACTTCTTGTGAAGTTATTTTTAACGAGAGAATAATTATTTATAGAAAGTAAAAGAGAAAGGTGTTTCTGGCTGTGTAAGTATAGAAACCCACAAATTTAAACCAAGGCAATATGGGAAAAACAGAAAACAAAAAAACCCTAAAACCATACATTAATGTTCTCTAATACAGATATATGTTTTAACTGGATTATGATAAAGTGAGGGCAGTAATGCTAATTGATGTTTAAGTGACATTTATCTCCATAAGACAAGTGTATTAGACATGGTTCTCTAGAGAAATAGAACTAGCAGAGTATGTATGTGGGTGCACACGTGTATGTATATGAATTTTTTAACTTATGCAATTGTGGAGGCTGGGATATCCCAAGATCTGTAGCCAGTAAGCTGAAGACCCAGAGCTGGTGGTGTATATGTTGGTCTGAAAGCTGGCATGTGCAAGACCCAAGAAGAAACTATGTTTTAGTTGAAGTCTGAAGGTCGAAACAAACCGATGTTCCATCTCATGCAGTCAGATGTCAGGGTCGTACCCAGAGAAAGTAAGAGTTTTTATTCTGTTCTATTTCTTTAGGGAAAGTGGCTATCTGCTTTATTCTTTCTTCTGATTCAAATGTGATCTGAATTATCCAAATATCTAGAAATATCCTTATAGACACATTCAGAATAATGTGTGGAAAATGTCCGGGCACTCTGTGTTCCAGTCAAATTGATATGCAAAATTAATCATTATATAGGTCTAATTCTTGATTGAGATCTAGATCTTCTTTAATACAAAGAAGAGTGAACCCAAACTAGGCCCAGACTTATATGGCATTTAATTTTTTGTGAAAGGCACTGAACAATCCAGTGGGGAAATAAGTCTTCAATATTTGGGAAACAAATCAACCTTGAGTCCCACTGTACACAACTGCCAATGCAACATAGATCCTAGACCTGAAAGAGAAAATTAAAATATAAAGCTTGTAGTAGAAAATATAGGAGACAGGAGATATCTTTATAACTTGTGAGTAGACAAAGGCTTCTTAGATCACAGAAAGAAATAATCATACAAGAAAAAATTGACGAATTAGATTCCATTTAAGTTAAAACCTGTTTGTCTAAAGGTATCATTAAAAAGATGAATAGGCATGACCCAAATTTGCAAAACATATGTCTGGTAAGGACTGGTATAAGGATGTATAAAGAACCTGAATAAGATGATTAAAACATCTGAAGGGAAATTGGGCCAAAAATTTTAACAGACTCTTGGCAACGGAAGATATACAAAATTAAAACATGTTCATGTAAAGACGTATGCACGACTGTACAGTTGTTCCTGAGGAGGGATGTGTGTGATAGGAACTAGGCTGCAAAATTGTGGGAAGGAACGGAGCAGTCAGAAGGGCTTGTTACCTGGAGTCCAGGAATGACAAGGGCTCGGCCCGCCCTTGGATATTTCTCAGTGCTGGCCTGGCACTGTACTTCTCCAGCACCCTGCTGCTGAAACCTCTTTTTACTTCCCTCTGTCTTCTAATCTCTGCAAGTATTCTCAGTATCAAAACCAAACCAGAACCCTGTTGTCCTGGGACAGCTCCATACATGGGGGTTTCAGAAGGACTGGAATGGTACTGATTAACAGTATTGCCATCCTGTACTCTCAACGTGTTGTTAGTTTTTAGCAGCACAGACATTGATGCCAAAAAGATACAGGGGCGAGTCTTCAGTCTAGCACTTGCTTAATGCACGGCCTTCAGTTGATTCTTTGTTTCCAGTGTTAGTAAGGTAGGGATGTTAATAGTTTCTCATAGGGATATGTGAAGATTAAATGAGATAATACTGTAATGATTGAAGGAGCAAATGTTTATGTTTACCACTGTGCCTGGTACATAGTAAGCACACAGTAGGTGGTAGATGTTTGCTGTCATCATCTGCTTGAATTTTGAAAAATTATAACCTATTAATACCTTTATGTTTTAAATTTTTTTTGAAAATAACTGGTCTTTAAGGTAGGTTCTCTCCATCTTTTACTTATCAATTTAGGAGAGTAAACATAAATGAAGAAATGCCATCCTAACTTGCTGTTGAATAAAGGAGACCAGGAATACCCTTTCTGTATTTTCTGGGTTGCTCTTGGTGAGACGGTTTCTCTTGCTACGTGCACTGTAGGAATTTCACATTCTGCTTAGCCAGGCCTTCAAAGAGAGGACCTCTGGTGTGTGACTGACAAGATTCTCTGATGTTGCTGCTGCCAAACAATAATTAAAATATTTGCACATGTTTTTGGGCTCATAAAGAATGTAAAAGGGAAGTAGTTGAGTATTAAAAAAAAGTTTCTGTCCTTCTGAATCATAAGTTTACTTTGTTGGAACTGCTGGAAGAAGTCCAGAGAAAAGTGAGGGTTCTACTTTGAAAGTAGGTTTCCAATAAGCTTTGTAGTTCATTGCCAGTAACTTAATATTTTCTTTTGATGTATGTTATTCATTTTTAGGCATTTAGTAATTTTATATCTCTGTGGTTGTAGAGATTTTTGACATTTTATTATTATTAAAATTACTGTTTACATCTAAGTATTAAAATGAGATGATATTTTAGATTGGACTTTTAAAATAATATATTTTAGATTTGAGTGTTTAAAAATTTTACATTGGTTCCGGGCTATTGGAATATGTAACTTCTATCGGGTTAATCATTTGTTAATTGCTATTTTGCTGTTTCTTTCTTGATGCCATAGAGACAGAAGTGCATTTACACATGTATTAACTTTTCTTATTGAAGACTTTTTTGTATGTTTTGATTAGCATTTGAAGTCTTGGCTGGTTAAAACAGCCATATAAAAATCAAGCCTCCAGATTAAGGGTTATTTTTTTCTGTTTATCTTTAGGCCTGATATTCTAAACATATTAATTGAACACATGTAAAAAAGGAAATGTAAAATAGTATTCTATTTTGATAGATTCTTACATATACTATAGTATTACTGATTATCTTGTTAATTCAATTTTTATATCCATATCTGGCTGACATTATATGACCATCTTATCTGGTAACACATTCCATCCCATTCTGATTATAAAATCTTTTTTTCATACTTCAAATACAAATTGTTATGCTGTGCTTTCAACTGTAGATACATTTCCAGTAACAGAATGGAAAACTTTTTTATTTAAAAACCCATGCTCATAAATGAGGTTTAAAAGAAACCTTGATATATATTTTGAAGAATCTCTCTGGCATCTCCTGCCACACTTTCTTCTCTGTTGGTTTCATTCCCAGGCATTTGTTCCCCATGTTGTGGCAACAATGACCGTTAGCTTCTGTAGGCTGTCAAGCTGGGAACAAATCCCCGTTGAACCCATTGGCGTAGCTTGATGCTTCTTTGAACCAGTCACTGTTGCCATTGGGATGGAATATTTGGCCAATCTAGCCTCATCTAAATTACGTGGCCTGAGCTTGCAGGAGAATTAAGGTGCTCTTTTTAGTCAGAAAGCATCCTAATGAAGAGAAGTCTTAGGAATGACTCATGTAATAAAATTTAGTGATTTAATTCATCTATATCAGTTGCAGTAAAAATTTTTTAAAAGATTAAATAATGGATAGTAAATAAAAAAATAGCCCTGTCAGGTTCCCTAAAACCTAACCAATGGTGAATATTGAGAGCTTTTCAGATTTCTGCCCTCTCTTATGTTAGCTAGCTTATTTATGAAGCTTGGTCATTTTAGTTGGAACCGTTTGC
This sequence comes from Avahi laniger, assembly GCA_963575035.1. Lineage (NCBI taxonomy): Eukaryota > Metazoa > Chordata > Mammalia > Primates > Indriidae > Avahi > Avahi laniger. Next base: position 45,529 of record CAUYSK010056449.1, read on the forward strand.
ACATATTTGGCACAAAAATATTTGTAGGATGAATTCTGTGATAGCTTGCTACTGTGGACATTATTACTCCAGCACAAGTATTAAATTTGAATTGAAGATAGATATAGTTTAATATTTGATTAAAGAGCTAGGCCTCCTGTTAGATCTCTTTTCAGTATACATTTCATAGAGAGGTGAAATAAAAGCCTGTGTTGGGATAGGCTTCATGATTTTTTGCTGCAAAGGAAAGCCTTGCCATTTGTAGTCCTGATCCAGAGATTATTGAATTAGGCGTGGTGATTTTGTGGACTGAATTGATATCCCGAACAGAATTGGAGTAGTTGGGAAACCACATTCAGATCATTTCCTATGTTCTTGGACCAAGTGAATGGCAAAGTATGAGCGAGCATACCTGGTATGTGATAATTGTTTATTCCTATTAAAAAATCTCCATTCTTCTCCTCCGCCAGCCCCCAGAATGCCTGCTCTTCTTAGCAAAGCTCATGAAAACTACCCCCAACCTTCCCAATGCTCTGCCCTCTTCTCCCCTTTCATTTGGTCTTCCAGACCCCCTGAGGAAAGGTTTTTGCATTTTGATTCTGCTACAGCTTATATTTATTCACTGGCGAAGACAGCCCATTCCTGTTGGTTTTTTTTTTTTTAATTTCATGGCAGTTGATGGATTGTAATAGGCAGCACATCTGAGGAAATAAGTGAAACTACAGCCATGTAATGATTTCATTTTGCACATATAGATGAATAATCTTTACTGTGATTATTGTATAAGTTGTACAAATGTGGAGCTTTTTTTGGCACCAGAAATATGGATGGATGAAATTGATTTAAAGTGGTCTTTACTGCTTGGCGGAACGTGGAGCTGATATTGGCTATATTTAAGATTACTTTCTGGGCTTATTCCAGTTTGGATTTAAATATATTAAAAGTGTATGTGGATACGAGGAAATGTGGATCATTAAAATTGCATTTATTATGTAGCCTGTTTTTACATTTGGACTGATTAATGAGATTTTGTAGGGTAAAAATAGACCTGATCCCAGCAAATCACTTTCTAGATTTTATCAGTGGTCCACTTGCCTCTGGGGTGGTAAAGGAATTCTCTTGTCTAGAGCTTGTTAACATTTCCTTACAACAATCACTACTCTACATTTTATTTGAATAAACCAATTTTTAAAGAGTAGACTTAGAGTTAGAAATACGAATTGTAGTTTATAGCTGAAGGTCATTTGCTAGCGAAAGAAAAACTTCTTAATACTTATGACTTGCGTCTGATTAATTAAGGCAAAATTCCCTATTTACTTCTTCTTTTTTTTTTTTTTCCTTTTTGATACAGAGTCTGACTCTGTTGCCCTGGCTAGAGTGCCGTGGCATCAGCCTAGCTCACAGCAACCTCAAAACTCCTGGGCTCAAGCAGTCCTCCTGCCTCAGCCTCTCGAGTAGCTGGGACTATAGGCATGCGCCACCATGCCCGGCTAATTTTTTCTATATATATATTTTTAGTTGTCCAGATAATTTCTTTCTATTTTTAGTAGAGACGGGTCTCATCCTTGCTCACGCTGGTCTCGAACTCCTGACCTTGAGCGAGCCACCCACCTCGGCCTCCCAGAGTGCCCTATTTACTTCTTTACTACAATCCTTTAAGATCTTCTAATCAAGGGTTCTACACAATGATCAAGTAATTCAATTTTAAAATAACTTACGTAAATAGAAATGAAACAAGTTATTAAATAATTCAAATATGAT
>CAUYSK010056451.1:0-17104 GCA_963575035.1 Avahi laniger
GAACTCCTGAGCTCAAACAATCCGCCCGCCTCGGCCTCCCAGAGTGCTAGGATTACAGGCGTGAGCCACCGCGCCCGGCCTGCAACCTGCATTCTTGCTGTCATCCACAAGCACAGCAGTGGTGGTGGACAGCTATGGAATCAAGTGTGAAGTTGGCATCCTCCAACTACCATGGTTGCAAGAGAGAACTTGAAACTAGATATACCTGTTTTTGGTTGTTTCCTGATGTCACTCGCCGCAAATGAATGGAGGAAAATACTTCCTCCCAAGGAGAATTTGATGAGGCTCCAGTAGGATGCTGTTGCAGTGGAAAACCCCCATATCCGCCTTTGCAAACGGGTGTGGCCCCACCCACAAGCCTTCGGCTCACCTCAAGTTTCAGCCACACCAAACACAGGGTCATGAAAATGCCAAGAGAGCCTCTAACCAAGAGTTTCTGATTCCTCTTCTGGGATTATCCAGAAAGCGGAGCCTTGACTTTGCAGCCCAAGCATGTAAGGGGCATGGGAGTCAGAGAAGTGGGGAGGCTAAGCGGAGCTGCCCAGCTTGGGAATGTGCACAGCCTGCAGTCCCCGAGCAAGGCAGGCCAGGCCGCCCAGGTCGTGAAGGTGGGGCTCTGCGCAGGATGTTGAGGCACTGGGCTTTGTCAAAAATTGCCACCACCCAGGGTGGTAGGGAAATGGATCCTGTACCTGCTCTCCCATCTTGCAAGGAATCCTGAGTTGAGGAAATTCCATCTTCATTGTAGAATTGCACAAATTAAAGAGCCCTCGCTTTTTTTGGCGGGGGCGGGGGGTACTGCCAGTGAACGTGTGACTCACACGCATACTCCTCAACCCCAAATCCACAAACAACTATGGTAACACTGAGATTACCCTTAAGAGTCTCATGCTCTACCAACTGAGCTAGCCAGGCAGGTGAGATTACCCTTAAAAAGCAAAACAGAACAAAACAGCACCCCCCCCCCCATCCTAGCACATTAATGTTTGCTGAGACCAATTTTCCCCCTGCCCACTTCAGGCAGTTTGCCAGATCAATAACAGTCTTCATTGCTTGATTCAGCTCTATTAGGACTGTATTAGCGTTTTAAAATTCAAACCTCGGAGAAAAAAAGGGAGAGGGTGAAAGGAAATGGAGGAGGGCAAAGGCGCCAGTGGCCGCTGTCAAACCTTTGGGAGGTGAGAAATCTGAAACCTCCGTGACGTGTGGAGTTGTCTGACTTCCTCCACTCGGCAGAACCGCAGACGTGAGCCTTTCGGCGGGACCATAAACGTCTGTGTTTTCTGTTTGGCGGTGTGTGCGCGCGTGTGAAGAGGCATAGCTCTGGCAAAAGGCGAGCCCCCAAGGGCTAGGCGTCCTCGGTCGCGCTCCGGCTCAAGTTTCAGAGGAAACTTTCCCTCAGAAGCTCCTCCTCCTTCGCCCTGGAAACCGGCGCGGGGAGGGCCTCATGGCGCCGCCCGAATCCCAGGCGCACCTGGCGGCAGCGCGTCCCAGGCGGCGGGGGCGGGGCCGGCGGCTCGCTCTCTCGGGCCGCCGGGCAGGTTGGGCCCCGCCCCGGCTCCAGCCCCGCCCGCACTCCCGAGGGCGCGGGGAAGGGGGGGCGGGGGCGAGCCCGGTACCCGCGCGGCTCAGCCACCGGCTGACGCACCGTCGGAAAGTTGCGCTCCGACCTTCTCGCGTCCTACTTTCTTCCCCGGTACTCCTGCGGAGTTTGAGCCGGGCCTGGAGCACCCCGCCGAGACCTGCGAGCGGCAGGCCGGGTCGCGGAGGGGAGTGTCCCGGACGGGGCGGCTTTCCTCGCGGTGCCGGGCGCGGGTGGCGGCTCAGGGGCCCGCGTCCCCGGGACCGCGGCATAAACTTTCTGGACTGTTCTGAGGACACTTTTCCAGCGAGTCCCGCACTACGCGGGGAGGAGAGCCGCGGCCCGCGACAGGTACGAGGCGTGCTGACCTGATATTTGCGCTTGAGGTAGTCTTTTATTTTAGGGGGTTGAAGGAGGAGGGAGGGTCACAGCATCCCTCAGCTGGGCAGAAGAAGCAGGTATTGGGGTTGGGGGCCGGCTGGGACTATCTGGAACGAAATCGCTGCTGGGGGGACGAGGTGGCTCCCAGGGCTGGGTGTAAGCTGGTGACTGACCCTCGGGGAGAGAGAACCAGCTTGTTTTGACGAAGCAAGATGTCACTAGGGCTCTTCACCCCATTTGGTCTCCAGGTCCTACGGGAGGAACAGGCAAAGGCAAAGAGATCTGGAGTTTTCCTCTCCAAACCTCCTTGCTTACACCAGAGACCGAGGCGGTGCCACTGTGACGTTTGCAGCACTTTCCTGGTTTAAGGACTTGTTGGGTGGCTGTTGCTCAATTTTATAAATTCTCTGATGAAACTGCATTCAGGTGGTGATTGTTACTGAGAGAATGTGTGTGTGCTTGTGTTTGTATTTTCCCTGGCCTCAACAAAGGTCCTTTGTTAGCTCCGCTTCTGCTAGGAAGTGGAAGGAGCTGCTGCCTTATTTCAAGCTCAGCTAGAGCGAGGTGTTGGTGGTGGCGGGGGCAGCCGTGTTTTCTTGGGACTTTGGGAATCACATGAGCAGATCTAGTGAATTAGCCCAGTTCTGTCCCAGCCTCCAGGACCCATCCATTCATAAGAGATCCAACTTCCACTATTTAGTAGGTGCTAAAGCCCCAGCTATCCAGGGACAGGGAAAAATCCCTAGAGGGAAAGAGCCAAAAATTGAAAAGGAGAGGCAGCTCCTCAGGAGGAGGAGGAGTAAACGGTGCCCACCAATTTTTGCTTCCCTGGAAGGACTCTGCTATCAAATTCGTATCATTATTGAAGTCAGCTGCTCCCTACTAAAAGCCATAGCAGCCCTGATGAAAGTATATAGGTCATTGAAAAATAATTCCTGCTTAATCACCTTTATCCTGTTATTAATGAGGAAAAGATTTCCTCTCCTTAATGTACCATGTCTGCTTGCCAGGATCACCTGCCTGACCTGAAGTTCACTTGTACACCTGGCACTGGACAAGATGCTATCCCTGAAGCTGCCCAAACCTAGTGAACCACAGCTGAAATCCATGTTCTTCCGTGGTCTTTGGGCAGAAATTGAGCAGGAAATTCAGCCCATACATTTACTCATTAATACAGCATACTTGTTGGCTTTAGATAACTTTTCAGATAATTAAAAGCAGGTCCTTTTTGGCTATAGTTAATACATTTACATGGAGCTCATAAGAATTATGTCCATGCCTATCTTGAAATAAATTATGTTCAGAGTCCCATTTGTGGTTTGTCCTATAGCTTTAGGAACAGGATTAAAGTGTGTGGCATCGATGGAAAAGGGAAGCGAAAGTGGGCATCACTGAAATAGATTCAGAGAGTGATTTTGAGTGGTCTAAAAATTTAGGCCCAACTGCCCAGCTAGTTTCCTTCTTTCTTCTAATGTAGAGGCTTTTAATGTAGGACTTTGAAGACTAGAAATGAAAGGAGTGGTTTATTTTTACAGAGTCAGAGTAGTGCATTGCTGGAAAGTTCTGTATCTCCTAAGTTTGGTTCAAAATACTTGGTCTGCAAAGTTCTTTCTGTAAAAGAAACTCAATAGATAATGAATGCAAATTAAGAAACAGATATACAAACATTATGTAGAAATATGGAGGCAAATATTAGAAGAATTGTTTCTGAGGAGTAAAATTATATTCTTATATTACTTTTAAAAAGAAAATTTGATAACCTCCCTTCTACATGCAAATATAAAATAAAATTGCTTTCTGTGAGCGTTGCTCAGGTACTTGATCTTTGTGTACATTTGTCTCATAGGGCAATACATAGGCCCATTGAAGATCTGGGCTCTCAGGTTCTGGCTTTGAAACACAGTTTGCATCTACTTCACTCTTAATTTTAGAAACTTCCAACTCTTAACTTTTAGCTCAGGTAGGGGAACAGTGCTCAAGAGTGACCAAAAACTCCAGGGATTTCATTTATAGGGATCTCTTAGTGAAGATAATTACAGAAGTGAACGTTTTTGTAGAGCTTTATGATTAACAAAGTGCTTTCACATGTACCATATTTGTGCCTTGTGATTTTACCATTTCACAGTGGATACTATTGTCCTTAGACTACACAGGAGGAAAATAGATGAGGTTCAGAGGTAATAAGGGACTTTTATGTATCTGCATTGCTTCTTTATGTTGTGGACTTAGACCTAAATTCAGGATTTCTGATTTACAGGCTATGCCTTTAATTGTTTCCCTGTTGCATTTTGTGAAATGGTTGGATGTGAAATGAGATCTTATTGCTTATTAACCAAAATGTGAGCTTGTGTGGAGACAGAATGACAGAACTATATAAAAATATGTGCATATATCTGTATACGTGTATATATATAAAATATATGTACATATATAAAATCTTCATATCCTTAGTATCTTGAGAATGTAGCTGTCCAATGACATTGAACTAACTTCCATTACATTTGGGAGGGAAATCGTAGGGAGTGGGCTAGATGAATAAATGTCCCAGTAGATTGAATAGGGAACTTTTAGTAATGTCCAAAATTGAAAAAATATATGTAAATAGCAGTATTAAGTGTGTGATTTACAAATATGGAAGTAATTACCAAAAGAAATAATAGCTAAAAGAGTTGAAGGACCTTCTTATGGGGAGTGGAACTCAGGGGTGAGGAGGAGCTGGACAGAAATCTGCTGTTTTTGGCTATGTACATTATAATATTAGATAAAATTTTATATTGTGTGCAGTGTATTACTTTTTAAAAATCCCCTTTGACAACAATAAACTCTGTTAGAATTTTAGAGCCAAAAAGGACCACAAAAATCATTTATTCCTAGTTCTTTCATTTTACAGGTGAGGAAATTGAGGTATTGAAATTCAAATGTTTTACCCAAGGACACATAACTGTAGAGACAAACCTTTCTGATTACAAGTTCACACCCTTTCCCAGGCAGGTGGAAATTTTCCCCATGTTAGTGATTCTTCAATTACCTTTCTAGACAATTCTTTCTCTTCCTTCTATCTAGTTTTTACAATGTTTGAATACATTACAGCAGTGGTCCCCAACCTTTTTGGCACCAAGGACCAGTTTCATGGAAGATAACGTTTCCACGGACCGGCTGGTGGTGGTGTTGGGGGGGATGGTTTTGGGATGATTTGAGCACGTTACATTGATTGTGCAATCAAACCTCTTTGCTAATGATAATCTGTATTTGCAGCTACACTCCAGCACTAGCATCACCACCTCAGCTCCACTTCAAATCATCAGGCATTAGATTCTCATAAGGAGCCCACAACCTAGATCCCTGGCATGCGCAGTTTACAGTAGAGTTTGTGCTCCTATGAGAATCTAGTGCCACTTCTGATCTGACAGGAGGCGGAGCTTATGCAGCCATGTGAGCGAGGGAGAGAGGCTGTAAATAGAGATGAAGCTTCCCTTGCTGCTTGCTTTCCTGCTGCTGCTCACCTCCTGCTGTGCAGCGCCCTTCTTAACAGGCCACTACCAATACCAGCCCTGTGGCTGGGGACCACAGGGTTATAGGACTATGGATTCAAAAGTAGTTATCTCTAATTCCTCATATGTCCTCTTTGAAAATGCTTTAAATAGCTTTAGAGTCTGCAGAAGCTGTCCTTTTATTTGTTGTTAATTCTGTAATTACTTTTACTTAAAATTAGAGATGCTCAGTTTGCAACTATTTAGAAGTTGACCATGTTGCTCAGTTGAATTTGGTAAAAAATGGAATTTGGGCTAAACTTTTATCCTTAGAAAATATTACTAAGGGGAGATGCTAAAGGGGCTTTTCCAGAATCTGTATGTTGCTTAATTTTGAAGGATTTTGAGGATACTACTATTTTCTAAAAGAGAGGTAGAGACATATGATATTTTAGAGCGATTAAAAAAAAGTTAACAAATTTTCCATTTTCTTTTTTTCTTTTTTTGAGACAGGGTCTCAATCTCTTGCCTGGGCTAGAGTACAGTGGTGTCGTCATAGCTCATTGTAGCCTCAAGCTCCTGGGCTCAAGTGATCCTCCTCCTGGCTCACCCTCTTAAGTAGCTGGGACTGCAGGTGTGCACCACCACACCTGGCTAATTTTCTATTTTTTGTAGAGACAGTATCTCACTATGTTGCTCAGGCTGGTTTTGTACTCCTGGACTCAAGTGATCCTCCCGCCTCAGCCTCCTGAGTAGCTGGGATTACAGGCCTACACCATAGTGCCCTGGTAATTTTTCTGTTTTAGAGAACATCCTTCAAAAGTCATTGTACACTTGCTTGTTTTCCGTAGGAAAGCTTTGTGAAAGAGTCAGACAATATGAAAATGTTAAATTTCTTCAATTTACACTTCCTCAAGTTCTGTCCTTTCATTTTTAGTTATTTTAACACCCTCTTTCTTTCCGAATGCACAAAACTGAATATAGAAATTATTAATACATGACCAGGCACTGAAATAAGAGATAATAACAGTGAAAAGTGCTGAGTTTTTAGGTAGGACTCACCTCATTTCCTCACATTTCAGGTTCTTTTTGGTTTTAATGTTTTCCCCAAGAGAAGATAATAATTGATAACAGCTATAAAAATACTCTGCAGTTGTTGAATGAGCTGTTAATTAGCTTTTATGGAGCATAGTTTTTTTTTCTTTCTTAACATTTTCTTAAGAACATTATTCTAGGGCATGCCATTAAGGAGTTCAGAAAACCCACTAGGTTTTGCAGAATGCATAGTGTATTTTAGCTCTTATCCTTGGGTTGTTAAAGTTTACCTGTGTTGAAATATTGGTCATGGGTCAATTTTAGGATATTTGGGCTTGTAGAAAGCACCAGAAATTGATTTCCCTTATTTGTGTGTGGAAAATGTGAAATAAGATACTTTGGCTAAATTTCATGACTCAGGCTCATTGAGGTGGGAACATTTCAGGAATTCCCGTGGCAAAGTTTTTATTGACCATCTAAAAGAATTGATTGATATTCTCATTTAGTCTAAACGTTTTTCTTAACCATTTCATTAGAGGAGTATGTTTTATTCCTCAAAATGAATATGTTCTGTTTTGTTTGTATTCAGGGGACTTTTATTAATACTTGGAATTCTTTCATTTTAGGTTGATTTTCTTTGTAATGTATTAGAATGAGTATAGAAAAATATATACATATATAAATCTCTATACACATACACCCTATCTCCACAAAATACACACACATATTGTACATATATGTATAATATATTCATGCCTAAGTATATATATAGTGATACAAGGTTTGTTTTAAAAGTATCATCAGACACCATAGCACACTAGTCTGGGTAACAGAGTGAGACCCTGTCTCAAAAAAAAAAAAAGAAAAAAATAATATATATGATCTTCAGCAAGTCATTTAACAGAAAACCTTGTGCATCCTCAAAATAAAGATGATGTCTCCATATTTATTAGGAAAAATATTTCTTTATTTTTTGGTATGAAAAATTTAATAAAATAAGAATTTCTTAGGACATGGGAAACTTTATAGTTTGTATATACTCATATTTTGATCTTTTTTTTGTGGGAAAATGCAGCATGTCTAATGTGTAATTCTTGATTATTGCTTATTCTGTAGCACTAAGTCACATAAAGAAATCTCTCTAATTTGTGTATATTACAAAATGTTTGCACTTTTGGCTTATTTTAAGCAAGACATAGTAGTTTAAATGCTTATGAAAAATCTTACAACAGGAATTTCACTGATCTTGATTTGCTTCAGGAAACACCAAACTACCTGTTATTTACCTACTGGTTGTATTAAAAACTTAATGGTTAATGTTAATTCCTTATCAGCTTGGTTAAGTTTGACCTCTGAATTTCTTCCTTGTGCTGTTTAGGACCTTGCATGTCCTATTTGAAAATGTACACCTTGGAGTTGCTATAGATAGTAAGAACCAGCTTCCAACAGTTGGGGACTGGTTGCGTTACACCTTTCCTTTTTTTTTCCTTAAAGTTATCCTACCTATTTATCATGCCTTGGGATTGGTTTGTCACTGAGGAGTGGTTATTCCTTCACACTGAATCACAAAATGAGTAGGTTTGACAGGGTTTCCTGACTCAGCCTGGCTGACTCAACTTGCTATTCTCCGAGCTTCTGTCAGCATAGGCATGCTGGGAGCAGACTCTCACTTTGGCTCTCTTCCCTATGTGGATAATTCCTAAATCTGTATCCTCATTGCTGACCTTTGGATCCTAGGCTTGCTTCTTTAGTTCCTTCTGGATAGGTCTGTGTTTACATCCTGACATCAAATTAAGCTATAGGGAGACATTAGTAACTCTGCATCTTCATCACCTATACCTCATAGTGAGTAGAATCCTATAAATGTTTGTTATTGATGATCTGCCTCTTATTATCACATGGCAATTATAATATTTTTTATCTTGTTTCTGTTTCCAGTTTTAATTCCTCTAATTCATTTTCATGCCATCATCAGTTTAATTTTATAAAGTATAGTCTTGCTCATGTCATCGATCATGGTCCCTGTTGCCTACTGGGTAATGACTCAACTCAAGGCGTGATGGTTAATTTTATGTGTCAGTTTACCTAGGCCACAGGGTGTCCAGATATTTGCGTAAACATTCTGGGTGTATCTGTGAGAGGGTTTTCTGGATGAGATTAACATTGGAATTGGTGGACTCAGTAAAGCAGATTGCCCTCCCCAATGTTGGTGGGCCTTATTTAGTTTATTGAAGGCCTCAATGGAACAAAAAGGCTGAGTAAGGGAGAGTTTGCTCTTTGTCTGCCTGTCTTCGAGCTGGTACATTGGTCTTTTCCCATCTTCAGACTCAGACTCAAACTGCAACTTACATCTGGCTTTCCAGCTTGCCCAGCTGCACATCTTGGCACTTCTCAGCCTTCATAATCACATAAGCCAATTCCTTACAATAAATTTCTTTATAAGCGTGCGTGCGCGCACACACGCACACTCACACACACACAGACATTCACATACATCTACTACTGGTTCTGTTTCTCTGGAGAAACCTGATGAATTCTCAAGGTGTCTTTGATCTGGTGCCCTGTGCAAATCCTTTGCTCTGGCTGCTTTGCTGATCTGTTCCTCATTCCTGAATGCCACCCTGCCTCTTTTTTTTCCTCCATCTCTGTTGGGACTAGTTCTTCCTGTTTCCAGTTATTTTAGTGATGTGCATTCTTCAAAGCTTAAGGCTGAGGTATTGGTTTGCAGATATTTTTGCTGTCATCTGCTTCACTTTGTCTCTTGTAATTCCCTTTGCCTCTGGCTAAGTCTTTTCATATCTTCCTCATATATGCTTTGTAGCACATTTGGGTCAATAATTTTTGAACAAGGGTGAAGGAGAAGAAATATGGAAAATGAGCAGTATTTTCCTAGGAAATTTGAATTTGTCAAATTTTAGGCAAGTTTCATTCAAGCACAGTGTGACTTTTCTTATTTTTCCTGCAATTGAATGTAGTTTTAGAGGAACATGGTTGGAAACCTGACCCCATTCTCATCTTTGGCTGTTCTTTTAAACTTAAAGTATTGCAGACCCTCTGCACTTTTCACCCCCCTTACTCTGTTCTCCTACACTTGTCTTTTAACATATAACAGTTTATTTTTTTATTATGTATTTTGTTTATTGACTATCTCCCTGAGTAAGAACATAAAGCTCTATGAAGGGCAGGGATCGTTGGCTATATTAGCTTTGGCAATCTTGGCTATATATCCCAAGACATAGACCAGTGCCTGACACTTAATAAATATTTGCTGAATTGAGTGGGAGTTTGCTAACCTGGGACCCTTCCCTCCCCACGTCCCCTTTGCTACCTAGGCTTTTTATTGCATCCTCTGGGAACTCTTTCTTTTTTCCTTCTTGTTGCTGAAGACTGTCTCTATCTAGACCTGGTTAGTTCCTTCAAACCATCCAACTACCTGCTTCCCAGGTCTATGCCTTTGTAATAGTCACATCAATAGCAGAAGTAATTTACATTCCCTTGGCATTTCATGGTTTACAAAGCACTTTTCACATATATGATCTCCTTTGAGGTATTCTTGAATTTCTGACAGTGACTGTAGTCTTTAGGGCCTGCCTTTCTCCAAACTATGCAAGTTAACAAAATATTCTCCCATTAGAGGATGCAACCATTTTTTCAGTACATGCTGGGCATACCCTTCTCTGGGCTGTGCTGGTGCCAAATTATATATGGGGAGTGTGCTTCTTTGACAACATCTTCTGGCCCTCTAGGAACGATCATATTCCCCAGAAGACTGCCTATATGTAATAAGGTCCTCAAGTAAAGTGATGAAAATAGGAAAGGAAAAATAAAGGAGCAGACCACCACCACCACCAGATATTTATGGGACACTTTTCAATGAAGGTATTCATACTTGGCTAGGTGCTGAACACCCATTGTTGCCCCAAAGTTAATTTGATAGCTGGTGCTCCATGTAGACCTGTCCCGAAGGAATCAGAGATGTAAGCATGGAATTGAAGAAGTTGGCCTGAAGGATGCAGATCGTGTAGAGATGAGAGCTAATGACTTTTAGGTTCTCTGCTAGTAAATTTCTGTCAGTCTTCCTGGCCCCTCTCCTTACTAGGCTGTGAAGATGGAATAATTTTCTTCCTAAAGGCCTTCTGTTCTTGCCTTCAAGCCATGGGAGTTCTCAGTAACTATTAGTGTCTAATGATGACATAGGAATAGTCCTCTGAGCAATTGGAGAGCTGTAGGTGTGTCACACATTGACAGATGTTCACAAATCTCTTTTTGCTGTTTTGAAATATCACTGCCAGGGGAGTTGTATACAACTTGTTCTGACGGAGTAGTCTTAAGTATTCATTCCTTTTACCCATTACTTTAAGAGACATGCCAACATTTAGTCTTTAGGTTGCCAGTAGTAATTTTGGAGAAATTGTGTTATAACTTTGTCAAGATACTGATTTTCCTACAGCCCATTTATTTATATATTAATATATTAATGTTAGTATTTTTAATGATGAAGGAACATACACTTTGAGGTTAGTGGAAATTCAGGGGTTAAAATATGGTCTTTGATCAATTATGCTCTCTGTTGATTAGCAAGTATTTAATATCGTGTGAGGCTGTATGGGCATGGTAGAAAGAGGATGCAATTTGGATGCAAATACAGTTTAAATCCCTGATCTACCAATTAGTAAATTAGTGACCTTGGGCAAGGTACTTTTCTTTGATGAACCCTAGCTTCCTTATCTATAAAGTGGAGATAATAATGCCCATCCCTGGGAGTTTCTGTGAGGGTTCAATAAGATAACAGATGCAAAGTGCTTAATATGGAAGTAATAATCAATACATGGTAATTGTTACTTATGTACTGAGACTCTATTAGCACTCTTCTAGGGACTGTGGAGGAGGTTCAAAAGGTGTGCAAGACATATGTCTACAAAGCTACAAAAAATGATGACAAATATGTATCTGACACACAAAATCAGGACAGTACATAAGGAAGTGTTATTTGCATAGAAAGGAAGTATAAAGAAACTGGAAAGATAGAGGTCACTGTGGTCATAGTCTTCAAGAATCATAGTGGGAGTTGTATTGTGATTCCTTTGGTCACAAATTGTAGAAATCTAAACTTCATAGAAGAATTATTGGCTGACGTGGCTAAAGTGTGGGAGAGGTGAGGTAGGTCTGAAGGAATCTGAAAGTGGGAACCCCTGTACCGTCTAGACTCTCTGTCTTGTATCTGTGTCTCTTTTTGAGTTATTTTTCTCCACATGGCTTGGGGTGTGACTGCAGTAAGCCAAAGATCACCCAGAGAGTGCCTAGCCTTCTCCCCGTAGTCTAAATTCTCAAAATCATGGCATGGTTCTGATTGGCCTAGCTTCAGTGACGGCTCTATCCTTGTGGCCAGGGACACAAATTACTGGATAATTTCTAGAGGCAGCCCCTTCTAGAAATACAAAGTTGGGCTGGGGAAGAGGAACAGTTTCTTACAAAAAGGATTGTACCATTCATAGAAGAAAGGAAGTATGTTTATTCCTGAGAGAGAAGAGAGCTTGAGCTGGTAACAGAGAAAGAGTCAGGTTTATGGAGCACTGAACCAGAGGCCTGGAGTATAGAAGGAGAATATGGTTTGTGTTAGTGAAAGAGAGTAAGGTAGACTCGACGTGGATGATTTGAAGTGGTTTGTTGAAGAGTTTGAACTGATCTGATAGGACAAACCCTAAGAACTAACATCAGATTGAGATAATTGTATTAGATACTGGATTTTATTCTTTAAAAACAGGTTTTATATTGTAGGCCAAGTATTTGAATTGGTAACTTGAGGACTAAGTTGAGTGTAGTTGAGAAGTTATGTCCATTGATTGTAGACAAGGTGGCTTTTGTATTAAAGAGACAGATATCTATCCTGGCACTACCTTAAAAACTAAATGCTATCAAGAATTTATTTTACCTTTCCTGTAAAAGAAAAAAAACAAAAAACCACAAACCTGTATTTCAGAGTAACCAAATAGATGATTTGGATAAAATATAGCTTTTAGAAGAATTCCAGCTGATAAATGCACAATGAATGATACAAAGAAAATATTACCATTTTGTTGCTTCTAATAAAGTAACAGATCTAGGGAATGATCATCAGTAGCTGCTAAAACTGTTAGTCAGAGGTTGATGAGGGGAACTTTATAACCGATGGATTGGGCTAATTCACTGATCAATCTTATCATTACAAAAAGAGAAAGAACTAGATATTGTGTCTCTCCTAATTTGTTGCAGTATGAAATACACAGAACCATCTATGAAGTTTTTTGCCGAAAAACTGAACACTATTCTGATTAAGCCTTTAGATATAACTACCAGTTTATAATAAGCACAGGAAAAAGACCACCATGTTAAACAATACCATGGAGATGTAATCATCCAAATCCAGAATGTAGAAATTTCTACAGGACAAATTACTCAGTTCAATAAATAAAGAGAAAGAAAAACAAGGAGGGATGAAGAATTATTATTAAGAAACTGAAGAGACATATCAACTATGTTTCAATCTTAGTTTGGATAAATCAACTAGAAAGTTATAAGTATATATTATGTATATAAAATAATGCAATAATTTGGGAAATTTAGATTCTGAATACTAGATAAATTAAGGAACTATTTTGTTAAAGGACTGATAGTGGCATTGTTTACTAAAGAGTTCTTAAAGATACATACAGAAATTTTTTCAGATTATATAATATCGTATGGTTTCTTATGACTGTTATAACAAATTATCACAAACTGTGTGGATTAAAAAACAGAAATTTAGCCCAGGCACGATGGCTCGTGCCTATAATTCTAGCACTTTGGGAGGCTGACACAGGATTGGGAGGCTTGAGGTTAGGAGTTTGAGACCAGCCTGAGCAACATAGCGAGACCTCTGTCTCTACACAAAATTTTTGAAAAATTAGTGGAATATGGTAGCGCAATACCTATAGTTCCAGCTACTTGGGAGGCTGAGGTCGGAGGATCCTTTGAGCCCAGGAGTTTGAGGATGCAGCGAGGCTATGATGAGGCTACTCCGATCTAGCTCGGGGGACAGAGTGAGACCCTGTCTCCAAAAACCAAAACTTAAACCAAAAAACCCCAGAAATTTATTCTCTTATAGTTCTGGAGGCCAGCAGTCTAAAATCAAGATGTAGGCAGGGCTGTACTCCTTCCAGACACTTGAGGGAGGAATCTGTACGTTTTCCAGCTTCTAGTGGCTGTCCTTGGCTTTGGCTGCATTTCTCTGTCTTTACATCACTTTCTTCTCTATGTGTGCCTGTGTCTAATTTTTCTCTGCCTTTCTCTTGTAAGGAAACGTGTGCTTTGGCAGCACATATACTAAAATTGGAAGCATTCATGTGATTGTATTTCAGGCCTACCTGGATAGTCCAAGATAAACTCTTCCTCAAGATCCTTAATTTAGTCACATCTTTTACCATGTAATATTCACAGGTTCTGGGGATTAGGAAGTAAATATATCTTTCAGGGGCCATTTTTTTCTTTCTCAGATATAATATATGAGATTTGCTTTAAAATAATCCAACAACAGCAAATGGTAGATTACAGTCGGTGGAATCAAGATTGGCCATCCATTGTTAGTTTTTAAGCTGGGGGATGGCAGTGCATTGTATTATTCTCTGTACTTTGCATGTGTTTGAAAATTTTCATAGTAAAAAGTAAAAGCAAGCAAACAAACAAAAAAGATAAACTCTCATCCCAAGATTATTTAGTAATAAAGTCATCTCAGATTCTGGAAAATACAATATTAACCCTGATAAATGCAAACCTTAGTTTTTTTTTCTGTTCATAAAAATTAGGTGAGAAACTTCTAATATCCTGGTTAATCCTTCAAGTTCTTACCACTTTTTCAAATGTATTGCCTTGTGCTTCTCAAGAAAAGGTGAATGAAAATCCCTTCATTTGCAATTCAGAAATTATAAGTGACCTGAGGCTTACGTAAGATAATCCATTTTCTTCTTACTATTAATAAAATTTTGGTGATATGAAATGGCATGGTCGTATTTGAAGACTCATTGGCAAGGTAGCTTATGACATCTTTGTTAAGCAGATGAAATCGTGAAAGAGTCCACATTTTTATTATAGGGAGGGCCTCATCTTTCAACTGTTTTAACGTGATCATAAAATATCTAAGTGAGTACAACTTGGCACATAGAGAGCGCTCCCTGGCATAGCTTGGTTGTAATTAATATTTTTCTGAAAATTACTTTTTTAGCCCTATAGTGTTATAAGGCTTGAGATTTTAATTTCTAAGCCCAATCTATTGTATTGCTTTTCCTTAAAAAACAAAAATAACATGAGTTTTTGCAATTTCCTCTCTGCTGGAAAGATTTCAAAGTACAATTTAAGTATAATGGCACAACACGGAGCATCCCATTTCTCAACGAGCTATTGTGGCATATCAAGAGTGTAGTATTTCTTAAAATACATATGCCTACTTCAGACTTCAGTGTATGTGTTATAAATGATGGTGACTGTTAAGCTCCTGTTATATTCAAGTTACTTCATATATACTTTAATACCTTAATGATTTTTTAAGGAAGGAAAACAAATTCATATGCAGAATCTCTGTTTAAATAATGTGTAGGTTGTGACTTAGATCACTAAAAGCAACATATTTAAAAGTGCTCCTAGCCTTTAGTAGTCAATTTACTGACTTATTATGATTTTATATTCTTTCCTGAGTGATTTTTTTTTTTTTTTTTGAGACAGAGTCTCACTTTCTTGCCCAGGCTAGAGTGAGTGCCGTGACGTCAGCCTAGCTCACAGCAACCTCAGACTCCCGGGCTTAAGCGATCCTACTGCCTCAGCCTCCTGAGTAGCTGGGACTACAGGCATGCGCCACCATGCCCAGCTAATTTTTTCTATATATTTTTAACTGTCCAATTAATTTCTTTCTATTTTTGGTGGAGACGGGATCTCGCTCTTGCTCAGGCTGATCTTGAACTCCTGAGCTCAAACAGTCTGTCTGCTTCGGCCTCCCAGAGTGCTAAGATTACAGGCGTGAGCCACCGTGCTTTCCTGAGTGATTTTTATATTGAGTTAGTTTCTTTCCAAATCAAAACCTTCATTTTGTAGGGGTGGTATAAACTCTAGTTGCAAAATCTCAAAATTAGACTTTTTTTTTTAGCTCATGGAATTAGAATTTAGATGATACATTTGTTGTTGATACGTGAGACTGGTAAAACCCAGCTCCTCCTTTTATGTTTGTGTTGAGCTGTGGTGCACACTGTTCTGTATCAGTCAGACAAAAACACATAGCTAATTCAGTATAAAATTAGACTTTTTTGGGGTATATATGTTGATATAGTCTCTAAGGCTGACAGACATTTTCAACTTTTTATGACATGGCTATGACATTGTAACCCAGACTTACTCGGTAGCTATGTTTTTTTGGAGGGTGTGAAGTAGGAATAGCATATCATGATTTTAAATAGATAAGTGACTTCTCCATGTGAATAAAATCATTGGTGAGGGGGTAGATCTGAATCCTTGCATGCCTCTTAAGCATTCTAGTTGCTTACTAAATGGTTTATTATGAAACTTGATGGTGATTATTAAATTTCTCAGCCATCCCATATTTTTAGAGTTGTAAAATCACCCAATTTATGTACTGTGTAATAAAGGAGAAATGATGTATGGAAATAATCAAGATAGTGGTTTACATTCCACTTGATATAGTATCATGATAATCTGTTCTGCATTTTTTAGTATATGTTTTTGTGCAAGGAAGAAATATTTACTCAGTAATATTTCTGAAGATATGTGTTTTATTTCCCAGGTGTAGCACAAGTTTTCAGGAACACACATTTTTACATAAAATGAGATACCTCTTAAGTTTTGTTTTTCTGTTTGCTACTTTTTCTTCTTTATCTAAAACATGCTACAGAAATACAATAAATATGGTGCAGAAAGCTAATTGAAAAAGAACACTGACATTTGTATGATGGCTTTTAGTTTGCAAATAATTAAAGAATTCTTAGGCAAAACCAAAATGTTATCTTTGAGTAAATAATGAATATAGAGTCCAAGTCTTACTGATTTTATGTCCTTAGTATTTCTGAAGTTCATTCATGTCTCTCCATCTTTACCAACTTCACATCTCTTCTCTGTTTTTACAGTAGTCTCTTAACTGGTCTTCTGCTCCTACCCTGACCACTCGCCGTTCATTCTCTACCCAACCCTCAGTAATATTTAGACAATGTGGATTTCATCATTCATTCTCCCTCCCTCACTCTCTTTCCAATTTTAAAATCCATTTGGGGCTTTTTGTCACTCTTAGGGTAAATAAAGATCCTTAATATGTGCAAAGCTCTCCGACTATCTTTCCAGCCTCATCTCATACCACTCTGTTAGTAACTCTCAATACTCAAAAACCACTGTCTTTTGGCCGGGCGCAGTGGCTCAGGCCTGTAATCCTAGCACTCTGGGAGGCTGAGGCGGGCGGATTGTTTGAGCTCAGGAGTTCGAGACTAGCCTGAGCAAGAGCGAGACCCTGTCTCTACTAAAAATAGAAAGAAATTAATTGGACAACTAAAAATATATAGAAAAAATTAGCCGGGCATGGTGGCACATGCCTGTAGTCCCAGCTACTTGGGAGGCTGAGACAGAAGGA